>PVJA010021878.1:0-34999 GCA_004027025.1 Myocastor coypus
TTTTTTTTTTTTTTTTTTTTTTTTTTTTTTTTTTTTTTTTTTTTTTTTTTTTTTTTTTTTTTTTTTTTTTTTTTTTTTTTTTTTTTTTTTTTTTTTTTGTATTTTTGGGCAGGGTCTACAGTGTTCAGGGTCTCAATACTAGATCAGACTTGCAATGATCTGCCTGTTAACAGCCTCCCAAGAGCTGGGATTACAGATATGCGCTGCCATGCCCAGTATCAATTTCGGTCTCAGCACACCCCAGGGGTCGGGGCAGCCTGGAGATCTTCTAGATCTTTGAGTGTTTTTTATTTGTAGTTTAATTTCATTGTGCTCTGAAATATATGTGATCAAAATATACACTGAATTTAAATTTTAAAAATTATTTCAGTAAAAGACATATTGACATTAATCTTTTTCAGTATAATCCTTACTTCACATTCATGCCATCCTTCCTGTCACTTTCTGGACCAGTTATGGAAGTCTTCTTTTGTGTCCTTATGCAGTGTGATCAAAGCAGTGAATGCTACTACCAAGTGCTATCGAATGGAAAGGCAGGCACATAAAAAATTATGTTGTGTCCTCATCTGTCTTACTCACCAGATCTGGTACCGCCCAGTTTCTGTGAGTTCCAGAAAGTAGAAATACCTGACCATGAAAGGTAAATATTTGGAATTGAACATTGTTAGAACATTGTTCAGATGTTAGAACATTGAAACAGTCATAGCAGTGTAACTAAAGACATTCATGAAAGAGAACCTTCAGAACTCCTTGAGAAAGTGGAAAGAAGGGGGCATATTTGAAGTTAGGGAGAGTATTCTTGGGAGAATCAATGGCTATGCATCTTTTTACTGTATTAAAGTTTTAAAAATTAAATCTTCACTGTACCTTTCTACCTTACCTTCTCTGAAGTTTGTAGTTGTTTTATGTGGCTGTGTTTATATCTTTATCCATATATATTTGCATTTGAAACATATATTCTATTATTTGGTGGAATGTTTTACACATGTAATTAGTAGAAGTGGCCAAAAATTTTATTCATATTTTCTTTGTCCTTAAGTATGTACTTATTCTGTCAATTACTAAGGGAGAAATGTTGAAATCTATAATTATAATTATCAATTTATCTATTTATCCTTTCAGTACAATTGGTTGTCCCCCAACTATATGACATATTGTCTGCTAAATGAAAGACACATTATCAAGTACAATAAAAAATAAACAAAAAATATCATAGTCCCTGAATAAGACCATAAAATTATAATAATTTTTTTCCTATTTTTATTTTATGGAAAAAATAAAACAAAATTTCCTAACAAAATAATAAAATAACAATAGTTAATGTATTGTGTGTTGTTATGTTTAAAGTAATTACTCAGAGTGTAAGATATGGGTGCAAAAAATTCTCCAAACAATATTAGCACAAATTTTTCTTTTTTTGGGGGGAGCAGTCAGCCCAAACTTGGGGGCAGGCTGGCAAAGCATATGGTGCCAGGGATTGAGCTGTGATCCCCACACCCTTGCCTAAGCTCACCTAAGCAGGTGCTTTAGACCACCTTTCTTTTCAATAAACTAAGAGAAGCTAGTAGTTTGACTACCTAGTACTGATTTACCTTCCCTTCATTTCTTTCTCCCTTCCTCCACCTTACTTCCTCTTTGATTTTGAACAGATTATTCCCATTTCATAATGTTTCTGTATATTTTGGTCCTTGTTTACCCTTTCAGTTTCCAACAGCAGGGTGACAATACAGTGCTTCCACATGTGAGTGATTTATTTCACTTGTAACTATAAAATGTCTCAGGTTTATCCTTTATGGCTGAGTAGTACTCCCTTGTATTAAAAAAGAGTGCTTTTTTAATTCATTCTTTGGTTAATGGGTTTTTGGGTTGTTTCTAAGATTTAGCTATTACAAATTGTGCTGGTATAAACATGAGTGTACATGTATATTACTGTGTATGATGGTTTTAATTCTTCGGGATGATAGTGAGAAGGGCAATATCTGGGTTGTAAGGGACTTCTAATCCTAGTTTTTGAGGAATCTCCATACTGATTTCCATAGTACTTGAACCAGTCTATATTCCCACCAATAGTGGAAAGTGGTTCCTTTTTCCCCACAGCCCCTCCAGCATTTGATTTTAGTTGATTTCTTGATGATATATATATATATATATATATATATATATATATATATATATAAATATATATAAATATATATATATATTGAGTTAGAAGGAATCTTGGTGTCCTTTTAATTTGCATTTCTTGAATGATCAGTGGTCATAATACCAATCAAAATACCACTAGCATACCTCAGAGAATTAGAAAAAAACATTCCTAAAATTTATTTGGAACCAGGAAACCTAGAATAACAAGAACAATTCTAGTCAACAAATGTAAGGCAGAAGACATCATACTCCCTGACTTGAAATTATACTACAAAGCTACTGTGATAAAATCATTCTGGCAAAAAAAAAAAAAGACCTGAGAAACAGTGGAACAGGGTAATAGATGCAGACACAAATCCAAACACATATAGCCACCTTATCTTTGATGAAGGGGCCAGTCATGTTCACTGGGTGAAAGCCTCTTTAATAAGTGGTGCTGGGAAAACTAGCTTTCTATATACTGCAGACTGAAATTAAACCCATGTCTATCACCATGTGCTAAACTTAAGACCAAAATGGATCAAAGACTTAAATATTAAAAGAAACAAGAAAAATTTTTAAATACTAAAATAGAAACACCCAATGTTCTGAAAGAGAAAATAGACAGTGAAGATGTAGATAGAAACTTCAAGAACAAAACCCATATTGCATGGGAAATACTACAAAGAACCAACAGCTAGAATCTCTTTTTGCATAGCAAAAGAAATCACCAACAGGGCTGGAAATACAGCTCAGTGGCAAGTGCAAGGTTCTGAGTTCAATTCCGATACAAAAAAGGGAAAAAATCAACAGAATGAAATGACAACCTACACAGTGGAAAAAATTTTACCCAGTTGTTCCTCAGACAAAGGACTTCTATCTAGGATATACAAAGAATTGAAAGCAAAATCAGACTGCCCCAAATTCAAAGACCCAATCCAAAAATGGGCATTGAGATGAATATGCACGTTTTAAATGAATAGAAATAGCAAATAAATATATTAAAAAGTATATTTTATTTTTATTCAGTCTAGTATTATAACTTAATTGAAACAAGCTAAATTAAGATTTTTTTATTTTAAAAACATTGCTATAATTTGTGAAATTTATGTGGTAACACTTAATTGAGATTAATACCAGGCATGGTGCCACATGCCTATAATTTCAGCACTCTGGGAGGCTTGAGGCAGGAGGATTGTTGTGAGTTCAAGGCCAGCATGAGCTGCAAAGTGAGCTCAAGTTCAGCCTGAACTGTATAATGAGAGCCTGTCTCAGAAAAACACACACAAAAAACAAACTAGTTTTTATTATCTCAGTTAAACACATTTCCACAGCACATGCATAACTGTCCCATTAGGGGTCGCTTGTACCAGCCACACAGGAGTTTAGAGCTGATGTGCAGTGAGCCATATGCACTGTGTCCCAGTCATGAGCATGTTAAGTGCCATGATAGTAATCATGGGGTTCATCTTCACTAGCTTGAGTGACAACTAGGGAATTGGCAGTGTGACTTACTGGGTCTTGTGAAGTGTTTCTAGAGAACCAATGGATGTAGATCAGTGAACTGAGTGGAGAAGACCCATCCTCATTGTGGGCAAGCACCATCCAAACTGGGTGGAACAGTGAAGCAAAAGAAGAAAGACCCCACCCCTGCCACCACCACAACCACCACTGTCACCACCAGTTCTTCCTCCATGAGTAGGACGTACTTTCTTACGTTGTCACTTTTGAACATCAAACTTCAGGTTCCTCTCTGCCTTTGGACTCTGTTACTTGCACTAGTAGCCCTTAGAGATGCTTGGACCTTAACCCTGTGACTCCGGCTGCAGTAGCATTTTCCCTGGTTCTAAGGCTTTGGCTCCTTGTACTAAATCATCCACTCTCTTCTTTTGCTGTAGTTTCTAGATGGCCATTGTGGAACTTTTGAGCCTCCATGATCATGTGAGCCAGTTTCCTTGTGAGTGTATCTATTTATTTTTTTCCCTTCTGTTGGTTCTAATTTTCTGGAGAATGCTGATACAAACCTAATAAGTTATTGCAGCTTTATTTCTGGGATGTTCTTGCCTGTGGAATAATTACTGACTTTTCTTAGTCAGTAGCTTGTGGAGGGAGACTTTCCTTTAATAGCAGTTGCTACTTACTGACTCCAGCCTTCTTCAAGTTGTTCCTGTATTTCTTTGAGTTAGTTCGATCTCTGGCACCATACGCTGTGCCAGCCCCACCCTCAGGGCAGGCTGAGCCAGCCATAAAGTAACAAGTTCTAGGCACTTAACACCATCACTTTCCTTAGAGTTGCTTTCTTTAGGATTGTGTCTGAAAAGGTATTTTTTTGTTTATTTTGTTCAATTTTCAATATTTACCCCCTCTAACAAGTTCAACCCACTGCAGTTATTCCACTGGCAAGAAGCAAGTCTTCTTTTTTGTACATTATTGCATTTCATCAGTTCTGTAATACTTAATTATTTTATTATCATATCACTATAGCAGTGACTTCAACTATCAGGAATAATTTTGGGGAAAAATTCATAAGCAGGCCTGTCAGAGTGGGAAGAGTTGCATGAGCACTCAGAATATCTTGAACATTATCTTGTAAGCTTTTCAGAAGAGATTATGAAGGCTGGTTAATTCGTTGAATTGATTAAAAAGCAGTATCACTGGCTTAACAGTAATAGAATTACTGTTATACCAGCTGATTTTGAATTCATATAGCTTTTCTTTCGTAGTTTTTTTTCTTTTTTTTAAAGAAGACAGCTCACAAATTCTACTTTCCAGAAAGTTTTCCTGACCTTCTCATCTGTCTTTACTTGTTCTTTTATCACTTTGTCCTTTTTCTCTACTCATTGTGAACTTGAGAATAGGAATGACCCTATTCATATTTTAACTTTAGAATTTATATGCCTATTACAGCTCTTGAAGAATGTATTGAATGAATGCTGTCTTCTGTCATGATAAAGGGCTTGGATCTCCACTTTAGCAGCTGTCGAAGTTTAATTTTACAGGAGTCTCTTTTAGTTCCAAGAGGCTCCTTACAGGGAAATAAAGCAGTGATTTGGTCAAGTGCATCATTTGTTCAAGGATGAAAAGAAACTCAAACTAAGATCTAAAGATTGCTCCCCGCTCCCCACTTTACTCAATTTTATTTACACTCATTCCAAACCAACACAACAGGTCTCAGGAAACACAGAAGTGGGAGGCCCCAGAGGACAATGACAAGGGTGCAGGAGAGAACTGGGCAAGGCCCGCAAGTATGGATGGCTGGCTTCTCTCTGGGAAGTACCTTTTGAGGCACTGAGTAGAGGTGCAGGTGCAGTCTCCTTCAGGATTTGGACTTGGACATGGCAAGTCTGATGAGCCTAGCCAGTCCCGCCACACCCAGGGCCATACCACCAACTATGGCTATGCCCACCAGGCCATCTTGCTTCATAGAATTGTCAGTGAGCTGTTCCAGCTCCTTGGCCTGGTTGTTCTGGGGCTCCATCTACAGCAGCCCACACACTTACTTTAGGGTCTTTTCATATTCCTTGAGCTGGTAGTTGCCCACAGCCAGGTAGAAGACATAATCCCGCTGTTCCTCTTTGCTTCCTTGAGTAGCAGCTCCTCCAGGAGTGCAGTGCCCTTATGGATATCATCATTGTACTTGCTCCACACCAGGCACAATTGTACTCAAACTGTGTGCTCTTGGACACTAACCTGCTGCTTGCTCAGACTGAAATTTCTTCTCAACCTTCATTAGATCATCCATAGACAGCAGGTCATTCAGCACAGCCTCTATGGCCACCATCCTCACAATCCTTATATCACAGGCTCTACTGTGCTAAAGTCTCCATGGTCCGGTGGCAAGGGTCTAAAGATTGCTTTTGAACTATGATTGAAAGAAGCTTAAGTCAATGTGATACTGTTGCTTTTAAAATATGTGTTTCATTTTAGGCTTTATCATTTTAAAAATTAATAATTGCTCTTATTTCTAACTTCAAATAATTATTTGCCATTATCCAGAAAATATTATTTGCAAATAAAACCTATTGATTGAAGTCTTTCCTAAATAGTCATATGAAACAAATTTTTTAAGAATGTTTTCCTATTGTATATTACTTTAATCCCAGTGTAAGATTTCTTCACCTCCACTTCTGTCAGCATAGTTGATGACTTCTGTTAGTGTCCCTTAATCAGCCACACCCATTGCATGCTTTCTTTATGTAAGGAACTGGATAACTTAAAAGAAAGGATATAGAAGCCAGGTGTGGTGGCACACACCTGTAATCCCAGCACTTAGAAGGCTGAGACAAGAGGATTGGTGCAAGTTCAAGACCAGCCTGGGCTACAAAAATGAGCTCATGGCCAGCCTGAACTGCATAGCGAGACACTATCTCAAAAAGACTAGATAGATAGATAGACAGATAGATAGATAGATAGATAGATAGATAGATATAGTATTCCTCAGCTCTCCGTTTAATGATGTTACTTGAGTAAACCATATGATACAGCTCATACTTGACACATTTTTATTTATAAACAAGTGTTATTCAAGTCTACCTAATAGTCGAAGAGAAAGGTAGATTCGAGGACAACTTATATAACCATGCATAGCACTAAATTATGTGTTGTAGTTCATACATTAAATGATGTAGGAGTTTGAAAAAGGAATACCTGGACTCAGGATGTTTAGAAAACCTTTGTAGAATTGATTGCTAGTTATAATTTCTAATCAGCCTGGGAAGCCTACAAGATCAGTTGTGTTCATGTAGAATTTGTATATGACTGTAAATTTTTATTTGACTACTTGTGTTTTATTCTTTTGGACCATTTCTTTATGTACTTTATTGTAGTGGGAAAGACATAACCTAGAACTTACCATCTTAACCATTATATGCTTCTGTTAAGTGTAGTCACATCTGTGAAATAGGTCACCAGAACTTCATCTTACAAAAATGACTTGGTATATCCAGTAAAAAGCAACTTTCCCAATCCCCTTTCTATCTGTCTCCAAAACTTTGTTCAGCTTCCCAAACTAGAACTTCATACCTGTTAAATAGTAACTCATTTCTCATCTCCCAAGCCATTGGCAAATGCCATTCTACTTTTTGTTTCTGTGAATTTCAATACTCCAGGTAACTCATATATGTGGAATCATGTAGTATGTCTTTTTGTGACTGGCTCATTTAACTTACCTCACCATACTCAATATTCATCTTCACAGACTATAACAAGATTTCCTTCATTTTTAAGGCTAATATTTCATTATAAGTATATACCACATCTTGTTTATCCACTCATCTACTAACAGACATTTGAATTACTGCCTTGTTTTAGCCATTGTGAATGGTGCAGCTGTGAACATAGGTATGCAAATACTTCTTTTTTTTTTCTTTTTTGAGACAGGGTCTCGCTATGCAGTTCAGGCTAGCCTTGAGCTCACTTTTGTAGCCCAGGCTGGTCTTGAACTCGCGCTGATCCTCCTGCCTCAGCCTCCCAAGTGCTGGGATTACAAGAGTGCACCACCACGCCCGGCTTGCAAATACTTCTTAAAGACTTGCTTTCAGTTTTTTTAGATATTTCCAGAAATAGAATTGCTAGGTCATATGGTGCTTCTGATCTTAGTTTGTTGTTTTGTTTTGTTTTGTTTTTGTTTGTTTGTAGAACCTGGGATTGAACTCAGGTCCTTGTGCTTGCTAGGCAAGTGCTTATTCAACTGAGCTATTTCCCTAGCCCGTTTTTAGTTTCTTTTGACAGATTTCTTCGTGTAAAATTTTTGACAGATTCTGTTGCTATTGTTCCTGCTAAGTTATATCTATGAGCCTTTGTTTAATATGATGAACTTTCATGATTAATCTAGATTTTTCTTTTGTATATATAGGGCTCATGCAGAATCTCCACCATGTGTAAACAACTTAAAGACTGACACTGGTGATAAAGGGAAGAATAAAGATGAAGGGGAAGTCTGTAATCAAGAAAAAAAAGCTGCAGATACTGATCTCGAGCCTTATCCAGAAGAAAAGAAAAAGAAACGCTCTGGATTTAGAGACAGAAAAGTATGGAACTAAATCTTATAAATTAATCAGAACTGTATCCTTAAGTAGAATAATACATTTTACTTTTATTATGTTTTTGAGATAATTCATATTCATTTCTATTGTGTTGGTGCTGAAAGGAACCATGAGAAAACCTGATGAAGGTAGTTCAGAGGACTTACTGAGACTCCATCCCTCAGTGAGCAATGAACACCTGAAGCAAGTCAGATTTATTTAGAGTATTCAGTGTGATCTCTTGCATAATCACTTCAGTAAAGGAGGACCATGTCCCTAGTCACAAACGTGACCACAATCTCCATTAACTTCCATCCCTTCCCTATCATCAGGTTCTTTCTGGAACTCCCCTATCCCAGCTTTCTGGGATTTTCAGTAACAGACCACAGCTGTCCGTGGGCCCCGTTCATTACACTCTGTTGTTTGAAATGCCAGTCAGGCTTTTACAATTTCTAAGTCATTTGCCTCTTTGCTGTTTCCCATCACATTGTAAACCAAAGGCACACTTGAGTGTGAATTTGGGGGCAGGGTAGTTAACAAGTGGAAGGTTAACAAATAAGCATAGTTCCACTGCCTACAGCAGTGGTTCTCAACCTGTGGGTCTTGACCCGAGCAGGGGTCGAATGGCCAAAACATAGGGGTCACCTAAAGTCATTCCAAATCATAACTGTAGCAAAATTACAGTTTTGAACTAGCCACCAAAATTACTTTTTGGTTTGGGGTCACCGCAACATGAGGAACTGTATTGCGGGGTCACGGCGTTAGAAAGGTGGAGAACCACTGGCCTACAGCAATTCCTACTTTTTTAGATCTTCTCAACACTTATCATTATTATAGATATACTTTGTAGTAATTGTGTTATATAATGTCAGATTGTGAAAGGAGAATAAAATATCCTTGGAAACATAATATCCAGAAAATCAAGTAACTTCAAGGATAGAATAACTGTCAATTGACTATTCTGTTCCATATAATTAAAATAACCTTGGGCCAAGGACATAGCTTGGAGGTCTAAGCACCTGCCTAACAAGTGCAAGGACCCAGGTTCAATCCCTTGCAGGACATGCTGTGCTGGCCCCGCCCCTAGGGCGGGCTGAGCCAGCCAGAATATAGGTGTGATGGCACATGCCTGCAATCCCAGCGCTGGAGAGGCTGAGACAGGAGGATCACTAAAACTCTGAGCTGGGGAGTTAAACCTTGTACCAGACAAATAAGTAGATTTGTATAAATAAATAAATAATAAAATAACCTGATGGTATACAGCCTTACCGCAGAGAAGTTTCGCTTTCACTATAATAACGCCTGTGTTCTTAGACATTTGTGTTCAGCAGCCATGTGATAACCAAGTAAAATAATGAATTTCTTAGATGCTAGCTTATTTAGATTAAAATTCAGGGAGCTGTCTTCATCTGATAAACTATAATCTAATATTGCAACAAAATTATTTAAATTGTTTCTTTGTTGTGTGGTATGTTGTATTTCTTTGCAAAAGTTCCTCTAGGAAATTTAGATCTTTCTGGTTGTACATTTGCATGAAGTTATTAAATATGTCATCTTCATTCCTAACTCCATTTCTGATTAAAGTAAATTAAAGTAATATATCACAAGTTAAATCATGTGTCCTACCTATTCTGTAGCCATTTATTTATTCTTTAGCCTTGAGTAAATTCAAAGCTGAGCTTTTACCCTCTGTTAGCAGTTTCACTTACTGACATAGTTTCCCTTTTACAAAGTAGAGTTAAAACTACTAAATGAATATTTTTTAACTTGCTTTTTTTTTTTTTTTTTTTTTTTTGTGGGACCAGGGTTTGAACTCACAACCTTGCACTTGCCCAGCAGGCACTTGTGCCTTGGAGCTATCTCCCCAGCCCCAAGAATTTAGAGTTCTTTTTTTCTTTTTTGTCTTTTTGAGACAGGGTCTCACTATGCAGTTCAGACTGGCCTTGCACTCACTTTTGTAACCCAGGCTGGTCTTGAATTCACACCGATCCTCCTGCCTCAGCCTCCCAAGTGCTGGGATTACAGGCGTGCGCTACCATGCCCGGCTGCTTTTATTTTCTTCTCCTGGTTTCTCATTAACATATGACCAATCTCATATTTCACAGAAAAAAAACAAAAACAAAAACAAAAAAACCCTAAACTGTTGGGGCAATTTACTTAATTTCTAAATCGCAAAACCACAAAGCCTATTTAATCTATGTCTCACATAATTCTTACTGCATTTACTAAAGTTTCAG
The DNA here is from genome assembly GCA_004027025.1 of Myocastor coypus. Taxonomy (NCBI): domain Eukaryota; kingdom Metazoa; phylum Chordata; class Mammalia; order Rodentia; family Myocastoridae; genus Myocastor; species Myocastor coypus. Next base: position 10,385 of record PVJA010021878.1, read on the forward strand.
AGGAAGATCTCTTTTCCTTGTTCAAGGATAATCATTCCACATGTCATTGTTTGCTCAAGAATCTATTTCATCATCTATTCATTTTTTAAGTTATTATTTGTATTTTCTCCGTTCTATATGATCCATATAAATATGTTAAGGAGAGCCAGAGAGATAGCTCAGCATCCTAAAGCCCCTGCTTAGACAAGCTTAGGCAAGCACAGGGGAAGGAGATTCGATGCCCAGCGCCACATGCCTTGCCAGCCCTGTCCTCGGGCTCAGCTGAGCTGACCAAATAAATACGTTAAGGTTTCTTCTATCTCTAATTCTTTAAAAAAATTTTTACTAGTTCCTGTCAGTATTATATAATGGTGAGATTTCACTTGGTAAGTTGCTACCTGCACTTAACATGCATTAATTAATCTCAATAAGTTTTTTTTGAGGGGGTCTTTTTGAGACAGGGTCTCACTATGCAGTTCAGGTTGCCTTGAACTCACTTATGCAGCCCAGGCTGGTCTTGAACTTGGATCAATCCTCCTGCCTCAGCCTTCCAAGTTCTGGGATTACAGGCGTGTACCACCATACCTGGCTCTTAATCAGATTTCATTCATTACCCCTATCTTCTTTCCTTCTTCCTTCCCCAATTCCCTTCCCTGTTTGCAGGTCTATGTTCTGGCTTCCTGTTGCTTCTTTTTTATTTTATGGTTGTATTTATCTCAATATATATGTATATACTGTTGAGGATTCTCATATAGGAGAAAACATGTGATATTTAATTTCCTAAGTCTGGCTAACTTCATGGGTTTAACATGGTTTTTCATTCCATCCATCCGTTTTTTTAGCCAAGCAAAAAATTTCCACTGTTGCCATTCAGTAGTTTCAGTGTCTCTGGTTTTATACCTATGTCTTTGATCCATTTTGATTTGATTTTAGTACAGAGTGAGAGGTAGAGTTCTAGTTTCAGTTTTCTGCAAGTGAATATCCAGTTTTCCTAGCGCCATTTGTTTAAGAGACTATCTTTTTCTCCAGTATGTTTTTGGCCCTCTGGTCAAAAATTAGATGTTTATAGGTGCTTGGGTTTGTTTTTGTGTCTTCTGTTGGTCTGGCTACATTTCTGTTTTTGTGCTGTAGGCATGTTGTTTTTATTTCTCTGACCATCTAGCATAGCTTGAAGTCTGGTTTGCCACTATTCTTTTTGCTTATGGCTGTGTTTACTTTTTTGGGTTTTCTCTGATTCCAAATGCAGTTCAGGGTTACTTTTTTTAGTTATTTGAGACATTTTAAATAATACTTAATAGCCTATGAGTTCAAGAATTTGAACTACCTTTCAAAGAAATCACCTCTGAAAAATGCTCTTCATATGAGTTTCATGGGTGAATTAAAACATAATTTCTTAAACATTGACATCTTACTATTCAGTCCTTTCTTATTGAGCTGAAATCTTGCCCGTTACTTTATCCATTTATTGTGCTTCTGCTATTGAGTGTCACATGGAATGTCTGAATTTTGTTTTGTTTTGTTTTGTATTTTAGGGGGGTCTACAGGGTGTTTAGGGTCTCACTGCTAGATTGGACTTGTAGTGATCCACCTGTTTACAGCCTCCCAAGAGCTGGGATTACAGGCATACACTACCATGCCCAGTCTCAATGCTGTCTCAGCGTGTCCCAGGGGCAGGGCCAGCACTTGGAAGGCCCTGGGGATTCAACCCCTGACCCCTGCACCTGCTTTCAAGTGCTTTAATCTGCTGAGCTATTCTGCTGGCCTTTGTCTGAATGTTTAAAAAAAAAATTTACTGTATAATAAACCATTGATATAGGAAACCATAAAATAATTTTAATTTTTAAAAATATTATGTTAGAATGCTTGTTATATATCATAATTATATTCATTATTAGAAATTGGTACACACATATACCATTTGCAGTACTCTTTTATTCTCCCTGCCTGTACCTCTGTCAACTTCCTTTGATTTCCTTTCCCATCTCCAAGAAGTTTAACTTTCAGTTACTTTTTTATTTAATTCTTCAATTTATTTACATGTAAGGTTTCTCATAAGAGAGAAACTGTGTGATAATCTTTTATGACTGACTTGTTTCACGTAATATCATGGATTCAAGGTCCATCCATTTTTCTTCAAGATTACTCAAATTTGTTTCTTTATGATTAAATAATACCCCAGACTGGATAAATGATGTCATTTCCTTTTGGGGGAGGATTATTATTTTTATGTACATAAAAGTCAATAGTATATATTACACCTGATTTAGTAGCCAGTTCTTTAGCCATCATCTTTTTCAGCTTGGCAATGTGAGGCATAGATTTTGGGGCCAGGACATTCCCAGTGACAACAGAGCTCATTTTATCTCTTGTAGTTGATAATTAGTTTCTAATGGCTTCCATTTAAGCCAGAGTTAACTGGGGAAAAAGTGATGGTGATCTTGATCTTCCTATGCACCAGACATCCCAGTCTGGCCTTTATTTTGATAGATTGGAGAACCCTTACTTGAATGATACAGGGTGGACTGAAAGACAGGCAAGTGACTAGGGCCCATGTCATATGCAGCCACCGTCAGCTGATCCTTTTTATCCCTTAAGGTGATGACAGTATTAGCCCTGCCCAAAGGATGGGTGACTTCTTACTGATGACATCCTTTTGCTGGCAGCGTTCTTCTCAGTGTAGGCCAACATTCCCTGCCTTTTCTCTTGCTTTTTCTCTGGTCTGTAGCTGTTTGACAGTCCATGACCTGAGTGAACTGCTTAATTGCAGAGGACTCTTTAAATCTCTTAAACATTGCCTTTTGTCATTGCAGCTGGTTATGACAGAGCCAGTGAAGTCTCTTTGGGTTGAGTATCCTGTTTCATGCCAAAATTGTTAGGTCTTTTCTCAAACAAGAGATTTATTAGTGTGGTCTCTAGCTTCTTTATGACAACAAGGCTGGCAAGAAAAACCATCTCCTTCCTTTTGACCTTCTTTCCTTTCAGCATATGGAGACTGGAAGATAAATAGTTCTCCTCACCTTCCATCACATACATAGCTTAGTGATGCTTATTTTGATTATTTTGTTTTCTTGTGGTTGGTGCTGAGGATTAAATCCAGGGCCTCAGGTACACTACACACTCTACTGTTGAGCTGTACCTTCCAGCCTATTAGGTCTTTTGGTTCTCTTATTGTATAGGTGACAGAATTGAGGCCACCTAGCCTTTAGAAGTCTTCTGTGTTTAGGGCATTAGTGATGATTATTCCCAGTGCCAATCAGTATATTTCTCTGTTGTTCATGTTACTTCAATATTGGCAGCTGAATTTAGAGCTCAGACAGATTCAGGTTTGACCTCTGTAGCAGGACTAGATAGTATTTTCTTTTCATTAGAAAGCATCTAAAATCTAGGTTTTTTTGTTTGTCATATTAGCAATTATGGATATTCAGTTCCTAAATCTATTAGTTCACTGTGATTGCTTAAAATGTTGATATTTGAATATTATAAAACTTCACTTTATTAATTTAAACATTTTATAAAGGGATATTATTCTTTATCTGCTATTTGTGGTTGCAGATACTTTTTGGCTACTCATTGGTGCACTTAGGAAAAATGTCTGAATTTGACCCAGTTAAGTTTGGCATTTTATTGAAGACAAGTGTCAGTATACTTAAGGATCGTTTAGAACATTTGATAAATGATTGAATGAATTCTTAATTCTTAGTAAATCATTTAACATTGCTAAATCTTTCAGCCCTTTATTTCTGCTTTAAACTTTATTATTTTGGGTGCTGTTCCATTTAGTTGCTTAAAAGTAGCTAGTTCTGTGTATTAGGTATGGAATGATTTTCAAGGTATAATGTGAAGTTTTAAAAAAGTAAATAGCCAGGTATGGTGACTGAAATCCCAGCACTTAGGAGGCTGAAGCAGGAGGATCGGTGTGAGTTCGAGACCAGCCTGGGCTACAAAAGTGAGCTCAAGGTTAGTCTGAACTGCATAGCAAGACCCTGTCTCAAAAAGACAAAAAAATAAAAAAAAATTTTAAAAGTAAATATATACTATGTGATTATATGTATAACAAATTCTACCAGCATGGGAGTATACCTATTTTGTACTTTGGCCTACTGTTTCAAAGGAAACCTTTATAGCCATGTAAGAACATTGGCTTATATTAACTTTATAGCAAAATGTGTATGTAGGGCCTAAACTGTGATCAAATTAATAATAGTTAGCAATGTCATTTAGCAACTATTATAAAAATGAAGGAATCTTGGGGCTGGGGAGATAGCTCCGTGGCACAAGTGCCTGCCTGGCAAGTGCAAGGTCGTGAGTTTGAACCCCAGTCCCACCAAAAAAAAAAAAAAAAAAAAAAAAAAATGAAGGAATCTAACTTTCAGTCTTAAAAACTTTGACTTTTATGCTATTATCTTTCAACTTTGTATGATTGATGTTTAGTTGACAAATCCCTCTTTCTCAGTAGTTTCCACTTACAGATCTTTCTGTTCCAACCTCAAGCTCTCCATCTCTCTGTCTGTCTCTTTCTCTCTGGTTTTTTTTTTTTTTTTTTTTTTTTTTTTTTTTTTTTTTTTTTTTTTTTTTTTTTTTTTTTTTTTTTTTTTTTGAGACAGTGTCACCGTGTTGCTCACATTAACCTTGAATATATTACCTAGCTAGCCTTGAACAGTGACCCTCCTGAGTTCTGGGATTACAGGTGTGCACCACTATGCCCAGCTAGTGGTTGTTTAGAGGAAGTACAAGAATACAAATGGCTGACCATTTTATCTAGAGTCAGAAAGTGAGTGGTTGCTGCTGCGTTGCTGACCTTGAGCAGCAGTCAACTCCACATAGAACCTGGGAGCAGGAGATTTGGAATCACATCTCTTCTCTCATCTCTTTCCTGTGAGATTCTTTTGATCTTCAGCTACAGTTTCTGTCACTGTCAGCAACTTTATCTTAAACACATGACTAGCAATGTTACCAACAAGACAGATCCTCACTCCATGAACTCCCGTGTGTTCATTGGGAATCTGAACACTCTTGTTGTGAAGAAATCTGATGTGGAGGCCATCTTCTCAGAGTATGGCAAAATTGTGGGTTGCTCCATTCTTAAAGGCTTTGCCTTTGTCCAGTATGTTAATGAAAGACATACCTGGGCTGCTGTAGCTGGAGAGGATGGCAGAGTGATTGCTGGCCAGGTTTTAAATATCAATCTGGCTGCAGAGCCAAAAGTGAACAGAGGAAAAGCAGGTGTGAAACAATCTGCAGCAGAGATGTACAGATCAGTACCAGACCACCCTTCTCCGTCCCTTCTACTCAGCTCCTCTTTTGACTTGAACTGTGACTTTCAAGGTGTCTAGTATGTACAGTTACCCAGCACATGCTCTTCCTCCTCTTTCTCCTCCTCCTCCTCCTGTTGCTCAGGCTGTAGTGCCCTCAGAATGCCCACGTGTATCAGGAAACACTTCCCAAAGAGCAAAAGTGGCTTCAGTTCTAAGAGTGGCCAACAGGGATCTTCGTCCAACTCTGGAAAGTTGAAAGGTGATGATGACCTTCAGGGCATTAGGAAGGAGCTGACCCAGATAAAACAAAAAGTGGATTCTTTACTGGAAAGCCTGGAGAAAATTGAAAAGGAACAGAGTAAACAAGCAGCTGTGGAAATGAAGAATGGTAAGACTGAAGAGGAGCAGACCACTACCTTCCAGAAGAAAGACATGAAAATGGAGTCTGAGGGTGCTGCGGATGACTGCTGAGGATGGGGCTCTACTGGACGATGATGAAAATGAAGATCAGGTGGAGGGCCAGCTGGAGTTAATCAAGGATGACGAAAAGGAGGCTGAGGAAGGAGAGGATGACAGACAGCACCAATGGCAAGGGTGACTCTTAAGCTCGTAGTTGGGTTTAGAAGCCTTGTCCCATTATTTCTTTATCTAGGCGCTTGTCTATGATCAAAATATCACCAGTCCTCTCCTCTGGTATCTTCAGCACATGCTCACTGCTCTCCCTCTGTCCTACCATGTTCATAATTGCCCTGCACCTCATACCATTTTCATTTCCTTTGATGCTCCAACTAGTTTTGTTAAGTCTTCTCCTGTAATTTTTGCTTTTTAATTTTGATACCTCCTTATGACTTAACAATAAAAAGGTGGTATGGTTTTTATCAGCTGTCCCCACAGTAATCTCTCATTATGTAGGCAGTATAGTTATTTCCATTTATACATAATTTCAGTAGTTGTTTCCCTAACTGCAAAGGCAATCTCATTTAATGTAGCATCTGAAAGCAGCTTTGTTTGACTTAAGAATTAGTACTTTGTAGGGCTGTCAGACACAATTGTAACAATGTATTTTTGTGAATGAGAGCATGTCAAATGCATCCTCTAGAAAAATTAGTGTAATAGGCTTTGTTTTCTAAAGTTGATGCTGTGGGTTATTTTTTGTGAATACCTGATGTTTGAGATCTTTTTTTCGCAAAATAAACAAGTCCTAAACCAGGAGAAAAAAAAAGAAAAAGAATGCAAATGGCTTAGAAAGGTATTTCTTCCATAGTCAGTATTGCCCAGCAATCATAGTCTAATACAAAATACCTGTGATAAGTTCAGTCTCAAGGCTGCTGAGGGGTTGAAAAGCTCCTTATTATGTTTGCCATATACTCGATCTTTTGATAATGTCTCCTCTGAAATCTATTCAGATTTTAATGCAGGTCAGCATTGACTTCTTGTCATGTGTAGTTATAAATAAGGATTCCTTCCTCAGTTGCAAAGAGCACATCTGGTAGAGAAATTAAGAACATTGTAAAACAGCTGTTGCCAATGACCTTAGAGTGCATCTAGTCAGGACCGGCAGGTACAGTAATTTCTTTGTTAATGTGGCAAATCAAAAATATCAATAATTTAAAAACTGTTGGGGCCCGGCAGGATGGCTCAGTAGTCTAAAGCGCCTGCTTAGGAAACCTTGGGCAGCTGGAGGGACCACGGTTTGATCCCTGGCACCACATGCCTGAGGGCAGGCTGAGCCAGCCGTAAAAATAAATAAATAAACAAACAAAAAAGTCTTGAAACAAGAAAAAAAAAAATTTACTATTTAATAAATAAATAAATAAATAAATAAATACTGTTAGTTCCTTTATCAGCATAGGGCCAATGGGGTCTTAAGTTTGAATGCCATGATACATTTTCTAGCTAGTTATAAGATGTACTTATTATTGGCTGTCTCAACATAAAATTGAGCTGTAAGAAAAATTTTCACCAAAATACTATGTGATTGTCATCATACTTTGTCGCATGCTTAGGATGGGGATTTGTGTTTCAGATAAGGATCTGAACAATCATATTCACATGACCCACTTTTGCTAAATATATACTATACCTCACTTGTTGCTCTTCAAACATTTCCTTTGTACTTTGAAACTCCTTTTTAAATATGCCACATATAAAGAATTTCAGGAAGCTTGTTTTGTAGTCAAAAATCTTGCCTCAGACCTATTAATAATTGGATTTCCATGATGTGTAATTTATTTTTCAATGCCATCATTTAATGTACTTTTGTTTTTAAAGACCTGCTGACTTTTCAAGCTTGTGAAATCTCAAGTCTGTTTTGTTTTAGGATTCATGAAATTAAATAGAAATAAGAACTGTAAAGTTAATCCCTTTCTAAAGGTGGTATTTAATAACTGTAGGCTACTCTTTTTACATACCATTGTACTTTGTTATGGAAACTTTCCAAGTTCTCTTAATGACATTTTCTTTTTCAATTTTGTTAGCTTTTAATTATTTAAGAAATTAGAATCCAAGTAAGTTGTTTATGCCTGTATTGCAAGTTCCAGCAAAGAAAAGTAGGAAAAAAGGAAAGGAAGAGAAAGAAGGGCAGGAGAGGCAAGAGAAAGAAAGCAAAAAGGAATGAGAATTCTTCAAAAAAGGAGTGTTATACAAAATTATATCAGCATTGTGACAGTTGGGATATAAATGACATATTGCAAGAAAAAAAATTCCAAAATGTTACAGTTTATTTGTAGTATAAAAATCCAATTATAGGGGCCCGGCGGGATGGCTCAGTGGTCTAAAGCGCCTGCTTAGGGGGCAGCTGCAGGGACCGCAGTTCCATCCCCGGCACCACATGCTGTGCCGGCCCTACCATCAGGGCAGGCTGAGCAGGCCATGAAAATAAATAAATAAACAAAAGTTCTGAAACAAGGAAAAAAAAAAAATAAAATAAAATTCTTTAAAAAAAATCCAATTATAGAAAAAGATATAAATGAAATATATATGACATGAAAAATGTAAGAGAATTGATGAGTATTGATGATGAGAGTGTACAAGTATTGCTTTATATAGTAACACTCTTTGAACTTTTAATTTTAGGTGATGGAATATGAGAATAGGATTCGAGCCTACTCCACACCAGACAAAATCTTCCGATATTTTGCCACCTTGAAAATAATCAATGAGCCTGGTGAAACTGAAGTGTTTATGACTCCACAAGATTTCGTGCGATCCATTACACCCAATGAAAAGCAACCAGAACGTAAGGTGCTAAAGTGAAAAATAAGAGACTGTTATCATTGGTTCCTGAATTGTAGTGGTCCATACAATAATTACATTCACGGTGTCACTTTTGACCGTTAGGCACAGTGCTGAGCCATAACAATACAAACAGGTGCCTGCAGTCAGGCCATTGTGGTGGATAGTGGAGGCGGGGTTCAAGAGAGCATGCCTCTGTGGGTGAGATTCATCACCGGTAATGAGAGCATTCCTGAAGGCAGTGCCGTGTGTATGTGACTACTACAAGGTTACTTCTTTTTTATTTTATTTTTATTTTATTTATTTGATATAGGCTCTTACTACTCAGTTCAGACTCAGTGATCTTCCTATCTTAGCCTCCCCAGTGCTGGAATTGCAGGCATGTGCCACCATACCCAGTTTCAAAGGCTGTCATGGTATTCCCGAGGTTCTGGAGCTGGCATGGCATGTGGTACCGGAGATTGAACTTTGGTTCTTACACTTGCCAGGCAGACACTTAGACCATGGAACTATCTTTCCCAGCCCAATGTTACTTCTTAGTAAAGGAGATAAAAATTGTAGTAGTTAATTTTAGGAATGCAGAATATTATGCACAAGTCCTGTGGCAGTGAAGAAGGGATACATGTAGCTCAATCTGGAAGCTTGGAGAATGCTTTCTAAACAGTATGTTTACATTTGAATAAAATTTTAGCAAGCGAAGAGCTATGGAAAGGACATCTTAGAAGAAACAGCCTGAACAAACAAGGTTTGTGCACACAGAACAAATGACTTCAAGTTAAATGTAACAATTTAATAATGTATTTGCAAGGAAAAATGATGGAGTAGGAGCTCCAAGATTTAAATCTTCTACTGAAGTAGCCATTAAGCTGACAAAACAGACCAGAATCAGCTTTTCAGAACTGTCCGATCTAGTTAGCATACAACCAGGGCAATGCTTAATGAAAAAAGAGGCTCCTAAATTTTGGCGATTAGTGCTTTTGCCTACTGTGTCCTATTTCCCAGCTCAGCAGCAGCCATCTGGTCAGTAGCTACATTCCTGGTGTGGGTCACTGTTTGGGAGGCAGAGCTGTGGAAAAAGGGAGGTGGGCAGTACTGACCTTGTTTTCAAAAAAGTATGGTTGTACAACTTGACTTTCCTAACACTAGTAAAAGGCTTGCCTGTACTTTGTCTAGGGTTTTTAGTAGCTTCTTATGTGTTAACTATCAAAAATAAAGACATGCAGTATACTACTATAGTCACCCAGGCCAGTGGACAGCAGATAGGACAAGCAGGAAACATATTTAAAAAGTACCCAGAAAGGAGAACCTGAGAAGAATAATATCTGGAGGAATTTTTTTTTTTTTTTATTACGGGACTGGGATTTGAACTCATGACCTTGCACTTGCCAGGCAGGCACTTGTGCCACGGAGTTATCTCCCTAGTCCCTGAGGAATCTTTTTTAAAAAGCATAAATCCTCTTTATTTATTTGCTTTTACTAGCTTAAATACTTGAAGAGTACAGCATCATGCAGATTATACATCCAGGTGGCTTAACAGGAAGGTTGCTTCAGTATTTGACATGAGCACAACACTGTGTGCACAGGAGTTACCTTCCTCCATGTTACTCTGGTTTTCCTGGCTTACTACCAGAAAATCATTGTATTATTTTTTCTTTGTATACGTAAGTACATCTCTTGCACAGATACAATTCAGTTCCATCTCCAGCATAAGCACGTTTAATTTTAAGAAGAGATGTGTGTTTCTTCTAGTTCCAGAGACCCTGCTTATTATAGCCAGCAAAAAAGTGAAGTTAGTGTCACTGGTGAGCTTCATTTGTTCCCCAGCCTTCCAGACTATAGAAATCCTGGTCCTAGCGGGATTCTACAGGCTATGAGATGGAGGAAAGAATGGGATAAACTGTGGAGGTTATCACACAAACTGAGGAATCCAAGTGCAACTTGCACATTCTAGACCACATATGCAGGATTCTACAGGCTATGAGATGGGGGAAAGAATGGGATAAACTGTGGAGGTTATCACACAAACTGAGGAATCCAAGTGCAACTTGCACATTCTAGACTGCATATGTAGTAAAGACTTGAAAGTTAGAGCAGAGTTATAGATGGCCTCACTAAACTTTGATTCTGAGCTCAGGGCCAGTCTATAAATACTAAGGAAAGTTGATTTGTTTTGCATTCTTTTTGGCTCAAGCATTTAAGAAAATCTTTTATCAAAATTGACTTTCTGACTCCTTACATAATAGAATAACAGTGCAGATGACACAGTTATTTGGAAAAGTCATTCAGCAAGGCACAGTGGCACATACCTGTGATCCCAGCTATTCGGGAGACAGGCAGAAGGAATACAACTTTGACACCAGCCTAGGCAATTTAGTGAGGCTCAATCTAACAACTTTTTAAAAGGCCTCAGTATTAGAGTACTCGCCTAGTGTGTGCATGGCCCTGGATTTAATTCCTAGTATCAACAAATCAAAGTGGAACACATATGATGACAGTCTTCAATAAGCAGCAGCACCAAAGCCCAGAGAGCAGGTTAATAATCCAAATGTCTAGGTGTCTTAGTTACTTTTCTGTCATTGCTGGGACAAATACCCGACACCCAAAATGAAAGAAAGTTTATTTAGCTTACAGTTTGTGGAGGTTTCAGTCTATATTTGGCTGGCTCCAAGGCTGAGTGGCACATGGCAGACAGCAGCAATTCATGGAGGAACAGCAACAATGGCAACAGAGGCAATGGAATAACCAAGAGAGCAGAGAGCAACAACGCTAGTCTGTCTCTCTGTCTCTCTTTTACATTGCATCAGGCTCTCTGCCTTAGCCTATCTGCCTCAGGCCACACCTGTAATTCCCAGCAGTACTTGGACTGATAATCTCATCAGTACTAAAACACATAATCCCAGTGGCTCATGAGTCAAATCTCAATCTATAGAAGTCCCCACCCCATGATTGCATGAGCCTTTGGGGGGATAACTAGACATAAGCCATAGCATTCCGCCCTTGGACCCCCAAAGTCTCATACATATCCCTTTGTACAAAAGACATCTTAGTCCACGTGGAAGAGTTGCCAAAGTTCCAACAGTTTCAGCAGTGTTGTAAAGTCCAAATCCCAAGTCTCCTCCCAAGATCCAGGGCACACTCTCATCTATGAGCTCCTGTACAAAAGAAAAGTTAAACATATCCAACATTCAAAGGCATAAGATAAACATTACAATTCCCAAAGTTGCAAACAACAGGGTAATACAAAACATTGGGACCAACACATGTCCAAAATCCAGCAGGAAAACATTAAATCCTATAGTTCCAACTAGAGCATCCAAAACAGTCTGCACTGAGTTGTGAGTGTCAAAGGCGTTACGTGGCTCAGCCCCTACATCACTCTTGGTGGTAGTTTCCTTGGCTTCTTTATTAGGCCAGCTTTGCTCCCTCTTTGCATGATCCACATTCATGGCTTTTCCACACTTCTGGGGTTTCCGCTGAACAGTATTCTCACACAGCTTTACACACTGCCCTCTCAGGAGCACACTGCCTGGCCTCCCAGGCCTTATGCTGAAATCAAGGTTGAAGCCTTCCTAACCTCCGAACTCCAACATTCTGCATACAGCTGTGTGGATGATGCCAAGGGTTGCTGCCAGCTGGATCAGTAGCCAAGCTTCCTTCTCTCTTGGCTGTAGGGGTCAAGGGCCTAGATCACTGAGCACTGTGGCCCTGATTCCAAAAAACATATTCTCCATGCTGGTGCCATTTTGGAACCTGGTTTGGCCACTGTCACCATTCTGGTACTTGGGTCTCTGCAGTTTTTCTTCTCAAGACAAAAGCTCTCTCCTTTGCAATTTTGAGGCTGCAAAGGGTGGAGAGCTACCACCTCTTGTGATGCCCTCAGGCCATCTTTTTGATTCTTTGGTTCCTTCCCAGCAATGGAGATCCTTTTAGCTCTATCTTTGCAGTCCACAGATTCTCATGCTTCCTTCCTAGCCAAACTCACAATTTTTTAGATCATCCTGCTTGGCTCTTTGCTCTTGATTTTCAACATAAATCTGGCTGAAAGCCACCAATGACAACCATGCCACTGCCCCAGTAGTTTGCTACTCTGAAATATCTCTTGAAAGATTAATCAATCCACCATGCTTAATCTCAGTCTTAGGCAAAGTCTCTGGGCACAAGGAAAAAATTCATAGCTCAAATCATCAGGAGTCCAATGATCAATGCTGTGCTTTTTTCCAGCAGAAATTTCCTCAGCCTGGTCTTTACAGGAAGGCCTTCTGTCAGTCTTCTGGCCTAAACTCTGAGCAGAATCTCCCCTACAGAACAGCTGAAGCTTTTCCAGCTCTTCACAAGTAGAGGACCTCTCCAAACAATTCTGCTCATAAGCCATTCTTTATACCCAGGCTTTAAACCAGTCTTCTGGTCTGAGCTCTGACCAGAATCTCTCCTACGAAACAGCTGAAGCTTTTCCAGTGCTTCATTTGTAGGTGACATCTCTGAACCTCTCCTATTCCTTTCTATAAACCATTCCCAAAAGCTTGTAATCCACATTGTCAGGTATAGCCACAGCAGTGACCCCACTCCTGGTACCAAATTCTGTCTTAGTTACTCTTTACTTGCTGCTGGGACAAATACCCAACACCCAGAATGAAGGAAGGATAGTTTATTTAGCTCACAGTTCCTGGAAGTTTCAGTCCCTATTCATCCAGCTCCAAGGCTGACTGGCACATGGCAGAGAGCAGCAGTTCATGGTGGCAGAACAGCAACAGTGGCAACAAAGGCAATGAAATAACCAGGGGAACAGAGAGCAACAATGCTAGTCTGTCTGTCTGTCTCTTTTAAATTGCATCAGGCTCTCTGCCTTAGCCTATCTGCTTCAGATCACACCTATAATTGCCAGCAGTACTCAGACTGATAATCTCATCAGTACTAAAACACATAATCCCAGTGACTCATGAGTCAAGTCTCAATCTATAGAAGTCCCCACCCCATGATTGCATGAGACTTTGGGGGGATAACTAGACATATAAACTATAACACTAGGTTTTAATAAAATATACAATATGATATTCAAAGTACTCAGTTTTTAATAAGACAATATGTGGCATATCAACAAGGAAGAACATTGAAACATTAATAGGATAGGAACAAAAAAATAAGACAAAAGCCCTCCCTGAGGATAGAATGCTATGCAGTAGCACATACATAATAATTCCAGAAGGAGAAATTATTCCAGATAAATAGAAGCTTAAGTAGTTTTTTTGCTTGTTGACATTCCTTACAAGAAATGCAAAAGAAAGTGCTCTAGGTTAAAGTAAAAAAAAATACTAGGCAATAACTTGAAGTTACATAAAGAACTATAAAATAGTGAACATTAGTGACACTAACTTTACAGGTAACTTTAAGAACCATATATATATATATATATATATATATATATATATATATATATATAAAAGAACCATTCATTACAGGATAAGGATTTCTAATCTAAAATCTATAATCCAAAATACTCCAAAGCAAATATTTTTAATGCCAATATGATGTCATAAATGGAAAATTTTGTCACTGACCTGTGTCCCATAATCAAAATGCAGATGTGCTAAAAATATTGCATGAAATTGCCTTCAGCCTGTGTGTAGAAACTGTATATAAAACATAAGTGAATTTGATGTATGTGATACTCATACTGTACTTTCCTCTCTACTGTGTTCAGTGATGAATTCTGATACACAAACTATGATTTCTCAGGTAGTTCAAAGGAAATTGAGTCCTGTATACCCACAGCCCTTTAGTTAGCTTTCCCTCATCCCACTTCACTTTCCTTAGTTCTTCTAGACTGATCCTTTGCTTTTTAAGAAGTCTAAGCTAGTCATCATGTGTTTGTGAAAGAATATGGAGCATTTATAATGTACCATTACCTACATTCTAGATTTTAAGGTTGTATCCCTTTGGTGTTCTTCTACCTTTTGTATTTTACATATGCAAATGATATTTAGAAGCTACCTGAAAGGGAGCCAACAAAATTATAATTCTCTGCATGTTGAAAGCAAAGTATCTGATTTATCTCTATATATTCCTTTATTTCCTGATAGACATTGTATATGTTCATTCAGTGAGTTGATTGGCTGTGGGTTCAGGAATGCAGTAATTCTTGCTATTGTCAGCTAACCCATTTTTTTTTTTTTCTTGTTTCAGAACCTTTGTTTGTTTATTCACTCATTTTTGTGGCCAGCTCAGCCCACCCCGAGAGCAGGGCTGGCACAGCATGTGGTGTCGGGGATCGAACCGCAGTCCCTGTAGCTGCCCAAGCTTTCCCAAGCAGGCACTTTAGACCACTGAGCCATCCTGCCGAGCCCCTTACCCATATTTTATAATAAAAGTTATACCAATTTATTACATTGGAATATAAATTGAGACCCTTTTAAGTTTGTTTCAGCACCTTGTTTTATGAGTTGTGGAAGGCTTGCTGTAGAATAAAGAATATTGCAAGGGCCAGCCAGATAACTCAGCAGATTAAAGCACTTGCTCAGCCAGATGCAGCAGCCAGGGTTTTAATCCCCAGCCTGCTGTGCAGCCCTGCCCCCAGGGTGCATTGAGGTGGTGAATGAGATGGATTATGGTAGCACATGCCTACAACCCCAGTGCTTGGGAGGCTGAAAAAGAAGGATCACTACGAGTCTGATCTGTGTAGTGAGACCCTGTAGACCCTATACTAAATACATTAAGGAACAAAAAAAAAAGAATATTACAAAATATTTTCCTGGTTTTTATGATAGCAAAATATTTTTATTTCTTCAAAATAAACTAGTCCAGATATCTCATTTCTTTTTTTTTTTTTTTCATTTCTTCTTTAAAGAAAATTTTTTTGCTTTTAATATAACAAAAATGAGGCAAGACTTTAGATAGACCAATAAAAATTATTTTTGTCTTAGGCTAGAGAGGTAGTTCAGTAGAATAAGCACTTGCCTAGCAAGCACAAGGTCCTGAGTTCAATTCCTGGTACCGCAAAAAAAAAAAAAAAGTTTTTGTCCTTTTGGAAATCATGTTTTATGGGGCTGGGAAGATAGCTCAGTGGTGTAAGTGCCTGCCTGGAAATCATATGTCCTAGTCTGCTTCCATATATTCTGGCACTTAACTTTGTAATGTTTTGCTTTCTAATTTTCTCCCATAGCATTTGGATCAAACTCAGATCTTTGAGCATACTGTAAGTGCTCAACCTTTAGCTGTGTCTCCATCTGGTTTTTTGTTTTGTTTTGTTTTGTTTTTGTGGGACTAGGGTTTGATCTCATAACCTTGCACTTGCCAGGCAGGCACTGTGCCTTGGAGCTATCTTCGTGACCACCCCCATCTCTTTTTAAGACAAGGTTTTACGTAGTCCCTTTTGTCCCTTAGCCTCAGACATGCGGTTCTCCTGCTTTAGCCTCCTCAGTAGTTGAGATTATAGGCATATGTCATTGTAATGGCTCCTGGCCTCATTCTTTTAATTATTGAAAGACTTGATGCATAAACGGAGTAGTTATTAAATGTTTAATGTGCCAAGAACATCACTAGTTATCGTAAAAAGTCAGAATAATGAATAATTTCCTTCTGAGATAATAACCATGAGGGAATATCCTCGTATATTAAAATGAAATTCAATGGGATATTGGCATCTTTTTCACTTATTCATTAGCAAGAATTCCCATAAATGCTGATACAGAAGTAAATTATATACTATTCCTATATGAGTTGAAAAAAGATTTTTGCTGTAGATTTTTTATAGTTTGAATTTATCATCGGATGCCTGGACTGTAGCCAGTAGCTCATATTTCAACTTTGTTTTGTCATGACTTCACACATTATCCCAGGATAGCCAACAGATCTAAATTTGTAAGTTTTAGTTTTAGAACAGTTTAAAAATAATCATGAAGCATAGACTATGTGAAGCCGTAAAATTAAGCAGTTTTAAAATGAGTAGCAAGCTGATGAGTTTGAGAGTGAAAGTTGACAAAGAATTTCACTGTGCTGTAAAGTAGCCAAAGTTGAGGAGGAAGCCTATTAAATGGTAAAATTGTGTGTGTTACTTGAACACCTCTCATCTCCCCTTCTGTACAATGTGTATGTCACTGCCATCTCTGGATAGTGTGAATTGGACAGTTGCTTCAGTATGGAATTTGAGTGACTGTCACTGTTAGAGCAACTAGTTGCACATATCCAAGCAATGATTTAGGGAACCAGAAGCAATGGGGAATGTTTTAAAAGTTCTATGTGGGAAAACTTGAATTTTGGCCAAAGCAAAGCTTACCCTCTTGTAAACTGTAAAGAGGATCTTTGTTTCCTTTTTACCATATCCCTCTGACTGAGCCAATTCATCTTAAAACAACAACAACAACAAAAACCTATTTATTTATTTATTTTACTTATTTGCAACAGCAGAAGTAAAGTATATATTATTCCTATAAGTTGAAATAATTTTCGTCATGCAATTCAGACTCATAGTGATCCTCCTGTCTCAGCCTCCCCAGGCGTGTGCCAACATGCCCAGTTTTGGTGGCTGGCATAGTGGCATGCAGTAATGGAGATGAAACTTAGGTCCTCATTGCACTTGTCAGGCAGGTGCTTAGGCTATCAAGCTATTTCCTCAGCCCAAGCCAATTTATCTTGATGTGATCTTATGTACATGAGAAATTAAAATTTAAAGGATTCAAAATGGAGAAAACATACATCCTATTGTGATTTAGTTCTCCTGAACCCCCTATTCTCTGTAGGATGACTTTTCATGCCTTTAATGATAGCTTTAACCTAAAGCATTTTTAGTTAGCATAACACAAGTTTCAATTTGATTAAATAGTACAGCAAATATATTTTTTAAACATTTCTAGGGGCTGAGAAGATAGCTCAGTGGAATAAGCGCTTGCCTGGCAAGTGCAGGGTCCTGAGTTCAATCCCTGGTACTGCAAAAAAAAAAAAAAAATTCTACAGCACGGTCTTCTCCATTTATCTACGGTGTTGTGCTTTTATTTTCGATTCTCTATACTACTGTTTCTGTTAGACTGGGGTATTCCTAAAAAGTTTTATGGACTTTTTACCTATATTCATTCAATTATGTATGAAAGCTTTTGAGTTAAACCAATAGTTGAACAGTTGGAACAGAAATCATATATGGCCTATAAACTGGAAGTCTTACTTTCGGTTCTTTTGCTGAATACATTTGCTAATACTTGATGTAAAATAATATGTGGGAGTTAGTGCATGGGCTAGTTACATGGAATATAAGAGTCATGATATTCTTTCCTAAGACAATTAATGTGGCATGTATTTGAGCTTTTAGTTTGAGAGTTCTGAAATTTAAACACCTTCAAAACAGTGTTTTTGGGGAGGCCGGAGAGATAGCTTGACAGTCTAAGTACCTGCCTGGCAAGCACAAGGACCCAGGTTCAATCCCCAGTGCTGCATGCCATCCCTTGTCCCTGTTCCCCCACCCACCCATACCCCAAGATAGCTCCGAAACTGGGTGTAGTGGTGCATGTCTGTAATCCCCAGTGCTGCTGGGGAGGCTGAGACAGGAGGATCACTATGAGTCAAACTGCATAGTGAGTGAGACCCTATACCAAATAAAATATTTTTTAAGTGCTGCTGCTGCTGCTGCTTCCTCTTCCTCCTCCTCTTCCTTATCGTCATCCTCCTCTTCTTCCTCCTCTTCCTCCTCCTTCTTCCTCCTTCCTCCTCTTCCTCTTCTCCTCCTTCTCCTTCTCCCAGTCCCTTCTTCCCCTTCCCCCTCCCCCTCCTTCCCCACTCCCTCCCCTCCCCATCCTCTTCTTTCTCCTCCTCTTCCTCTTCTTCTTCTTCTTCTTCTTCCTCTTCCTCTTCCTCTTCCTCTTCTTCTTCTTCTTCCTCTTCCTCTTCCTCTTCCTCTTCTTCTTTCTTCTACTTCTTTCTTCTTGAAAGATTGAGGCAAGGTCCTGCTATGTAGTCCTGGCTGACCTAGATCTTACAGAGATCCTCCTGCCTCAGCCTCCACAATTATGGGATTACCCAGTGTACCACCATGCCCAGCAGCAGTGCTTTTTTCGACATTAACTGATGTGCCCTAAAAGAGGACAGCAGTTTTTCTCAGAGGCCAGACGGTAAATAGTTAATATTTGGCAGACCAGAGGCAAAATAGTATATACTAGGCTTCATCTCTTTTTGTTTGTTTGTTTGTTTGCTTATCTCTGGGATAAAAAAAAAAAAAAGTTTAAACATTAGTGGAGTAAATTTGTTCTGTTTTGTTTTTTGGACCCAGAGATCAAATCAGGACCTCACACGTGCCAGGCAGGCACTTGTGCCCCTGAGCTATCATCGCCCCAGCCCCAGTGAAGTGAATTTACCAGAGGACTATTATCTGACCATGAAATAACAATACACACTAAGAACTGTATCTAAAACAGAGCACTCAGTAAATGTTAGCTCCCTCTGTTGTACCTGCTGATATACAAGATTTACAAGCATGTGATAAACACAGTCTAAGGGGATTAAAATAATGTAAGTTGAAGTCAAAAAAGAAGATCCAAATAAATTAGTTCTCACGTCTGTTACAGTTATAGTCAGAATCATATGTAAAAAAAAAAAAAAAAAGCATTGGGTTTAGATATCTGCTAGCCATTATCCTTGGATTCCTCAACCATAATTTTCATGACCTTTGCATGCCAATTTAAACTATCAGACTTACATTCCGAAGTTAAATTATATGCGCTGGGGATATAGCTCAGTGGCACAAGGTCCCTCCTGGCAAGCACAAGGTCCTGAATTTGATTCCTGGTACCAAAAAAAAAAAAAAAAAAGGTTAAATTATATATGAGATGTTGCTGAAATTGGACCATCTCTGACTCTATAAAGGTTAACAGTTAAAAAAAGAAGACTAAGGAATATATAGTTACAGACAAAATGCTTATAGAAAATAAGGTAAAATGTTTATCATTCAGACTCTGAACTCTGCTGAAGAGCAGACAAGTTTTAATGCTTAAAACTAAAATGCTGTATTCTTCTGAATGTTTTATACTAATTTGAAACAGTGTAACTTAATTATGTAGTATATGCTATAGGATGACTATATCTTGTGTAAGCCACAAACATAGATGTCATCTAAGTATTAAATGCCTTGAAGTTGGTCAGTCACAACTTGCACATTCTGAACACATTTCTTCACTCTCAAAACTCATAGAACACTCTCTTGTTGAAGCAAATGTTTGGTCCCTTCTTAGGTTAATTATTATATCCATACATATTTCTCACAGAATTATTACACTTTAGGACAGGAACTGTATGCTATTCTTTTGCATATATTTATTGATCAAGCATTAATCAATCAAGTACTAGAAATAAAGCATTGTGCAAAGACAGAATATCCCTTCTCTTAAGGGCCCTTAATATATTTACTTGTATCTTTCAAATAACTCAGAATTCAAAACTAGGTATTCCAGAGTAAAGGTAGAAGTAGACCGTGCACTGTAGCATACTCTTGTAATCCCAACTGCTTGGAAAGCTGAGGCAATTGGATCCCAAGTTTGAGGATACCTGGGCAATTTAGCAAAAGTCTGTCTCAAAGAGGAATTTAAAAAAGAAAGAGATTCAGTGTGGCAGTCCACAGTTCAGTGTGGCTCAATTGACTGGGAAAGGGAGAAATAGTAAGATTGACATTTTATGTCCATTGTTAGTTGCAGAAGTTCTTTTGGTACTGACCTCTTTTCTTTACCTTGATATATATATATATATATAAAATTTTTTTGTATTCAGATTAAAGTAATATCCCTTCCCTTAACTAATGGTGATTTAATGGGAAAAAAGCCAGCTTTTAAGGGGTCTAGAGGTTTAGTTTGCCTCTACCATTTAATAGACACACATAAAACTGACATCTAAAAAGCCTCATTTTTCTGATACATAAAGTAAAAAGGTTCATATTTTTTAGCACTGACACTTGGAGTCTGTAAGAGGGGCAAAATACTCATTTATGTGAATTTTTAAATTTTTAAATTTTTTTAGATAGGGTCTTCCTGTGTAGTTCAGGCTGGCCCTAAGTCCACTAGAAGATAGCCCAGGCTACCCTTGAAATCATGACAGTCCTGCCTCACTCAGCCTCCCAAGTGCTGGGATTACAGGCACGTGCCATCACACCTGGCTTGTGTGGGTTTTTTTTAAATTATTATGACCATCTGGGACCGGCGGAATAGCTCAGTGGTCTAAAGCGCCTGCTTGGGAAAGCTTGGGCGGCTTCAGGGACCACGGTTCGATCCCCGGGCACCACATGCTGTGCCAGCCCTGCCCTCAGGAAGGGCTGAGCCGGCCATAAAAATGAGCGAATAAACAAATAAAGGTTCTGAAATTTAAAAAAATAAATAAATAAAAAATAAATTATTATGACCATCTCAGCCTGCCTTGGGTGTGGGGCTGGCACAGCATGTGGTGCCAGGGATCGAACCTCGGTCTCTGTGATTGCCTAAGCTTTCCTAAGCAGGCACTTCAGACCAGTGAACCATCTTACTGGCCCTTGTGTGAGTTTTGAATAGATACTAACATTTAATTTGAATAATTGGTAACAAAAAACGGTTATTTTATATTTCATTTGAGTTTATCAGTGACTATATAAATTTACTTTTTCTTTCCCCTACAGATTTGGGCCTGGATCAGTATATTATAAAACGCTTTGATGGAAAGGTGAGCAAACTTTACATGCACACGTATATATCACGTATATCTTCAAGTTCTTCCAACCTTATGCATGAGAGATCCCAGAATACTTGTCTCTCTTGTCAGAGAAGTATGCATAGATTAGGAGGTTTGTGCCTTCAAGTGCTCCTATAGGTAGAATCAAGCAGGAGTTTCTTTTATATTTTTCCATATGAGGTAACTTTCATGGGTTGCCTGCTCTATATTAAAGGATAATTCAATGTTATTGACTCTTGCATGTTAACTCAATAGTTGTCATAAAGATTGAGCCCCACAGTATTAATTTGAATTTCTTATAAGACATCTGATTTGACCTCTTTAAATTATATGATAGCAGATAGCAGTTATCCTAACTAAAATTCCAAAGGTTCTTATAGTGCTTTCGCATTATGAAAAAATACTCCAGATTTACATATATTTGTATTATACTTGATTTTGATTCTTTACTTCATACCTGAATAAATCATGCAGTGAGTCATTTGTAAGCACAAAAACAAAACTTTCAATTTTATTATCTCTGTAAGCAATTAAATGTATTTTTCCTTTGTAGGCCAAATTCTCCCTCTTTTTTTTTTGGTGGGGGAGTACTGCGGATTGAACTCAGGACCTTGCATTTGCCAGGCAGGCACTTATACCACTGAGTCATATCCCCACCTAAGCTCTTCAGAATAAAAAGGAAAACACTGGGCCAGGGAAAAAGCTCAGTAGAATAAGCGCTTGCCTGGCAAGCACAAGGGCCTGAGTTCAATCCCTGGTTCCGCAAACAAAAAAAAAGAAAACATTATACAGAGTCAGAGGGAAATTTAAAGGGTCACTTTTACAGAGGAGGAGAGAAAAAGTACATCAGGAAATAGAAAGAGCCAGTCCTGCCTTTATGGAGAATAAAGGGAAAGAACTCCGAGGTAAAATCATGGACTGGCTAGAAAAGGCAGAATTTTGAGAGGGTTTAGATGTGTGGAGCCTGTGTGGTATTAACTGCCTTTGAAGGACTGTGCCAGCTACCTCATTGTTACATAAAACCCCATAACTTGGTGCGATGTGTGTTAAACTCTTTTGCGCAGTGAAAAGAATGAGTGGTTGCCTTAGTATCTGAGAAATTTCAGCCAGGACTAACTACATGATAATTACCTTCCACATTTGGGTAGCACATGGCCTCGATGCTTCCATTTGTGTGTATCCACTTTTTTTTTTGAGACGGGGTCTCACTGTGCAGTTCAGGCTGGCCTTGAGCTCACTTTTGTAGCCCAGGCTGGTCTCGAACTCGCACCGATCCTCCTGCCTCAGCCTCCCGAGTGCTGGGATTACAGGCGTGCGCCACCACGCCTGGCTATATCCACTTTTTATTTTTTTATTTTATTTATTTTTTTTTTTTTTTTTGCGTGTTTCAGAACCTTTGTTTGTTTATTCACTCATTTTCATGGCCGGCTCAGCCCACCCCTAGGGCAGGGCTGGCGCAGCATGTGGTGCCGGGGATCGAACCGCGGTCCCTGAAGCTGCCCAAGCTTTTCCAAGCAGGCGCTTTAGACCACTGAGCCATCCCGCTGGGCCCTGTATCCACTTTTTAAAGTCACATTTTCTAAAATAAATAATGATCCAAAGGAAAGGGCATTGAGGTAGATGTTAGACGACCTTAGTTCATAGTCCTGGTTACATGGTGTGACAGCCACATCCTTGATCCCTTAGTAGTGTCTTTCCTTTATGTATGATAAAATGCCATTTGAGAATTGATTGCAGGCACTGATGTCAGAGTCTGTTTTCAGGGGTGTGCTTTCAGAATCTGGTAGATCAGGACCCTGTCTAACCTGGTTTTCTCACTCAGAGTCCAGCATAGGCTTGGCACCCTGCAGGTGACCAATACATATTTGATGACTTGCCAGAAGTCTCCTTGTCCATTGCATATTCCATGGAGGTATGATTCATTAAGTCAATAACGTCTTAGAGTCAGTTTAATAAATAATTTTTTTCAGTCACTGAAGGAATCCAAAGTATCATGAGAATATCGTCTTCCCTAGGTGTAAAGAAATTGAATGTGTGAGACAAAAATGTTACTGTTTCTATGTACAGACTTCACAAGTTAAAGTTCCAAACATTGGTTGTACACTGAAGTATAAAATTCTGAATTGGAGTAAGGAAGGCAAGATTTAGGAACATTAATGTATACTGCTTAAAAGAATGACTTGTATGAAAGTCAGAAATTTAAATGCTGATTTTATGTTATCAGGCAAACAGGTACTGAAGGAGAAAAATAGGAGATTCTCCTTAGGAGATGTGAAATTGAGCCAGTAAGCCTTAGCCAACCACCTCACCCCTTAGCAGTAACTAGATAGTCCAAAGTTCCTATTCACACACCTTCTGATACATACATTGACTGTATTTTCCAGATTCATTAAAATTTCATACTGTTCTCCATAAAATATACTTTAGAGGGAAAGTTTATTTTGGCTCACACCATGCAATACATATTTGAGGTGTTTTACAAAAAAGGTTAGACTTCTTAAATAAAATTTTTATATTGACCTTCATTTATGTCTTTATAAATAATCGTATTTCATGTGAAATTTTAAAAAGATTTTTTTCTGTTTTAATATGCTAAATGATGAAGCATGCAAAACTCATTTGGTGTTTGATCAGTTTAAAAGTTTTTCCAGGGTTTTCATTATGTATGATGTCCTTCATTTAATAAGGTTATAATAAGCGTCATAATTTACCCAACTCTTATTATTTTTCTTAGGTTTTAATGACTTATCTCTTGGTCAGAAAATCTTAATTCTTAAATAGCACCTTGTAGAGTATGTAAGTTTTACAATAATTTCCTCCTGAAAAGTGGGATGTGTGATTAATTACAGTAAGCTTCATGCATTATCATGAGAACTATAGTTGCACAGCTAGACACCCTGGAAGAATTGCCTTCTAGATTTGCTTTGAATGTACAGCCCCCCCAACTTTCCTCGACTCCCTTCCTTTCTCCCTCCCTCTCTCCCTCTCCTGCACACACATGCTTGCAGAATAACTAGCATAGAGACCAGGGAAATAGCTCAGTAGAATAAGCACTTGCCTGGCAAGTGCAAAGGCCTGAGTTCAATCCCCAGTCCTGGAAAAAAAAAAAAAAAAAAAAAAAAAAAAAAAAAGCATATTCTTAAGGAAAGAATGGCTTACATCCATAATTAACCACTATTACTTAAGCTACCATTATTTTAATTTTTTTTTCAATTCTTTTATTGTTTAAATTTAGCAATGGTTATATTACATATTTTCATCATTGGATCAGTTTAGATTAGTACATATAGGTATATAAGATTGATCAAACATTTAAACATTAACCCTTCTAAATCCATATTACTTTTTTTTTTCTTTTCCCCCTTTTGTTCTTTGAAAGTTGACATATTGCATATTGTCCTCACAATCATTTTATAGAGTGCAGTGTGTGGGCATGACCCACCTCCCTATTAATGTTGCATAGAAAAAAGAAAGAAAGAAA
>PVJA010021879.1:0-34980 GCA_004027025.1 Myocastor coypus
TTGCAGTGTGCCACCAGTGAAGCTTGTGACGTTGGAGGCTATTGAATCTAAGCCTCCTAAATCTCATTGTGATTTTATTTTCTTGTATATCTTTTTGAAACTATTTCATGAAATCCATTTGTTTCCTATATTGCTCAATCAGGGAATCCATCATTTTTATATTCTCTTCCAATTTTTTATCAGTGTCTTTCATTATAATTGTCCTTTCTTTCCTTAGCTCAGAGATTCTTTCTGCTCTGATCTCCTCTCTACCTTTCTGCTGTTGTTCCCTTGCTTGAGATGCTATTAATTTAGAGATATCTTCTTTTACTTAGAGGTTACTTGTGGTCTGATGTCCTTTATACTTTTCTGCAGTTGTTTTTGCACTTCAGATTCTCTTAAATCATGAATTTCATATTTTACTTCAAATGCTATGTCTTATCTGAGTTCCTCTATACGTTTCTGCACTTGTCTATCTCACTCAGATGCTACCAATTGAGATATTTCGGCTGCATTATTCCAGGTTTCTTCCATGGTAGTGTCTGCTGTATTTGTTCTGGGTGGGCTCGAGACCTGAGATTGCATCTTACACCTTCTCTTTGTCATTTTGTATAGCAGTGACCTCTGCACTTTGGTGAGGTTATGCCATTAGCACCTATCAAAATTTGGGTCCAGATCCACCAATCTTGATCCTGTCCAGATGTTCCTGGCTGTGTCTGTCTACTGTGCTCAGCTTCTTTCTGCTGAAGCTTTGGGAAGAGAGCCTGCTATGCTCCTTTGGCAAAATGCTCAGCTCCTGGATTAACTGGTAGTGTCTGACCCCCACACTTTGCGGAGAATTTCATTGCAAGGTTCTGCAGAAAATGCCTGGAGCTGGGTTCTGGGTGAGAAAGAAGCTGTGATGGTCCAGGGTGCAGGCCAAGTGTTCCTGTCTGTGCTCGCACCAGTCACAGCCTGTGTGCAGGGGATGGTGCAGGGTTCTGGTGGTAGTGTGGGGTGTACACAGGCTGAGAGGTCCTACTTATGTCCTGGCCTGTTTGATTGGGGTGCTGGATGGGGGTGGGGTTCTTTGCAGGGCCGGGCAGGCGTCGCAGGAAGGCCAAGATGTCCTACCTGGTTGCTGGCCCAGTCGGTTGGGGAGTTGGGTGGGAGTGGAGCTCCGGTGGGTGGCAGAGCGAGGGAGCACACACAGGCCTAGAGGTCCTACCTAGGCACTGGCTTGGTCGGTGGGGTGTTGTTCTTAAAGTTCTTGTCAGTGGTGTTACTTTCCAAATTTCTTTTCTGTTCCATTCATTGTTGGTATATAGTTATACAATGGGTTATTGTGCATTCATTTTGTACCCTGATACATTCCTGAACTGGCTCGTTAGTTCTAGGAGTCCTTGTTGGAAGTTTTGGGTCTTTTAAGTAGAGAATAATGCCAATATAATAATTTGATTTCTTCCTTTCCTATCCATATCTTTTCTTTTTGTTTGTTTGTTTCTCTCTCTTACCTTACTATTCTGGCTTATATTTCAAGTACTATCTTGGACACAAACTGTGATAGTGGTCATGTTAGTCTTATTTTCCATGCTGTCTAGCAGTTGGTATTAGTCCTAGGCTTTTCTATGCTATCTCTGCATGCCCTATTCACGGTTGTTTCTTGGAGCTCTAGAATCTGTGGCCTTGCCATGAGTATGTCTAGACAGGTCCCTTCCCAGGGAGTCTGTTAAGATCCAGATTTATTTTTTTTCACTATGTTGTGCTCTGTTTCTTCACCTTCTCTCTTATTTCCCTCACATTTTCTAAAAAGCTACTTTTTTTTTTTTTTTGTCAAGTCGGTATTTTATCAGTGCCTGGATTCCAAGTCCCAAAAGGTTGTATTTTGTTACTGATCACTACACTGCTCTTTTGGTCTCAAGTTATATTTTCAGTAATGTACCGTTACTTGTTTTTTAGCACATTTTTTACAATAGAAAAATAACAAAAACCCAGATTTTATAATTGTGTAATGATTTCATATTGCTGGGAAAAACATACTCTCATGTTTATATTTTCATAACCAAAGAAAATTATCTATTTCTCTTTTACTCACAAAGGAGGGACCTATTGTCTCTTTTTTCTCATTTTTGACCCAGTTATTTGTTGTGTGCAATCTCAACTTATCCTAGCCCTGATTTGAAATAGTTACATTAGCGACAATTTTCTGCAGTTAAAATTCTCTTACACAAAACATACAGAGAAAATGGGGAAGGTTGATGCACACCTGTAATCCCAGCACTTTTTTGGGGTGAGGCAGGAGGACTACATTTTCAGACCACTAAACAAATGCCCAGAGTTATAGATCAGGTCAAATTACTGGGTTTAATCCTCAGTACAGGATGTGTTGGATTTGCAAACATTTCAGTTGTAAGCTTACAACTGAATGGATCTCATATCAGGTTTTTTTGTAATGCCTCATATTTTATATATATATATATATATATATATATATATATATTCTTTGTCAAAGGTGTATAATACTCATGTTTCCAGACTTATGAATGAATCTGACTTATGAATGTGGGGGATGTACTCTATCACAAAAAATTAGAACAAAATGTGTAACAAGCATTCAAATAGATTGAAATATTTTTGTTATAATAAATTGGTAAGTGAATAAAATATTGCTCAGTGATATTAAGATATTAATTATAATTTTATAATATATTTATTATAGATACATAATAAATAAATTCCTGAGGATTCATTTAAGCAGTCATAATAGAAAATAGAAGTGTTTGTTCACCTGTGAGACTATGTTCTAAACCCTTAGCTGAAACTATAGATAGTACCAAATATTACAAGATGCTACAGGTTTTTTTTCTATATATCTCCTCCTATGATAAACTTCACTCTGTAATTTCAGCACAGGTAAGAGACTAATGATACTACATATTCCTAAAATAGAACAATTGCGACAATATAGTACAGTAAAAGTTATGTGAATAACTCTACATCATAGCAATATCCGCATATGATTTTTTTCTTTGCTAAATGAAGAACTTTTATCCACTTAACTGAAGTGCTTTCTGATTTGTATTGGGAATATTCAAACTTCCAGCGTCATTTCTCTTATATTTTGGGGCTATGAAGTAAAGTAAGTGTTACTTGGACACAACCACCACAAAATGATAAGATGGCTGCCAAGTGACTATTAGCCATGTAAGCATTAGGCAGATTGGATAGTTTAAACAAAAGAATGAATGATTTCCAAGTAGTGTAGGGTGGGGTGGAATGGAACTGGACAGAACTAAATTTTATTATTGTACTCAGTGTAGTGAATATTTTCAGACTTATTTTCTTTATTTCTGGAATTTCCCACTACAGTTTTTGGCATTGAATTGACTGTATCTGAAATATAGAAAACAAAACTAGATGAGAAGAGTGCTGTGCAAATGTATAGAACATGAAAGAAACATTTATGAAGACATTAATGCTTAGATAAATAAAAATTAAACAATTCTTAGGTAAGTGAAAAGTCAAATCTCATAAAAATGACCTAGAAATTACCAATAAGCAAATGTGTGTGAGCCTGTGTGTGTGTGTGTGTGTGTGTGTGTGTGTGTGTGTGTGTATGAGAGATGGAGAGGGCCTGAAACTCACAATGATACTGCTGCTTCAGCCTCCTGAGTACTCAGATTATAGGTGAAAATATTTTTAACATAATTTTTAAGAACAATGTAGATGGTTAATTCACACCAACCTCTTCGACTGTCCTGCAGAACTAGTAATAGTGAGCTATTGTATACCATAAAGCCTATACAGGCAATACCTCCTATACATTGTAGGTTTGATTCCAGGTCACCACAATAAAACCTATATTGCAATAGAGTCAAATAAAGGTTTTAACCCCTGATATATGTAAAAATCGCATTTAAACTATAATGTAGTCTCTTAAGTGTGCAATAACATTATGTCTAAATATTTACATACATTAATTAAAACATTTATTAATAAAAAGAGAAGCAGTGAATACATGCTATTGGGAAAATAGTGCTGAGAGACTTACTTTGAACTTAAGTTGGCACAAATTTTTAATTTGTGAGGGCAAAATGGACAACAGAAAAATCCCTAAAAATGTGAAGAGCAAGGAAGCAAGATGGAAGATACTTGTAGACCACAACTACATAATTTATAAATTTAACAAACATTTATATCTTACTATGAGCCAGGCACAGTGCATAACACATGCAACACAATTTTTTTTTAACTTTTTTTAGTACATATTTGCAGTACATATTAATTATGTTCATTGTAGGAAATAACACATATACATATATAACATGTAACACAAATAACACACATAACTCCAAACATATATTCAGTTTCTTCTTTCCCCGTCCTCAACCTCCTTTTTTTTCCAGCATTAGATTTCATTTATTTATTATATGAAACATTATAAAGTTAATTATCATGTACATAAATTTAAAATCAGACTAACAAGCCAAAGAACATATAAGCATGTAAGACAATATACACACAATTTTTAACTTGCCTTAACTTTATTCTAAAAAAACCGCTAAGATTATAAGATATGAACAACTATAATACAAGAAAGGATGTTTTAACTCCCTTGAGAGGCACAAAGTTTTATTAGAGTTCAGAAGAGAGAAATCTCCTTTGTGGCTAGGAGAAAAGTAGTGTGGGAGTTCTTCATGGAGGTGATTAAGAGTTTAGTTTTAAAGCATGATTAGAGTGGGAGTGAGAAGACACAAGGAGGTACAAAGCAGCATAGTCTGTGAAGAAAGGATGATATGAGCATTATCATAACTTGCTACAAGATTTTTCTAAAGGGTAAAGTGAAATTTCAGAGAGACATAACCTGGTATACGAGCTACATTGGAAGAGTATCTGCAAGTAAGGAGAATAAGAGGTACTTGTTGGGCTGGCCAGATAGCTCAGCACCTGAAAGTACCTCCTTAGGCAGAGGCAGGTGCCAGGTTCAGGTTGCCAGCCTGCCTTGCTGGTCCTGCTTGTAGGTTGCACTGAGACAGTAATTGAGACTATAATCTCAGTACTTGGGAGGCTGAAAAACAGAAGGATCACTACGAGTACAATCTATGTAATGAGACTTTTCAGATCCTGTACTAAATACATGTTGTAAAAAAGAGAGATAATTGTTATAATGATACAAAATGTAATACACAAACTAATGTGATGACATTGACATTTGGAAGGAATGGAAGAAAGATAGTGCTGAATGTGAATTCACAAAATTTAGTTGGATGAATGTATAATGTGTTGTGAGAAATTGAAAGAGCCTCTCAAGTATCTATCATGAAACTAGTTGCATGGAAAAATAAAAAGATGAGAAGTGAAAATAAAGACCTTATTTGAAGGTAAAAGATAATTCAGTTTTCGGTATGTTGAGTTTGAAGTGAGCATAGAATATTGAAATGGAGACATCCAATTTTACTGGAGTGTGTCAAGAAAGCTAGAAATAAACCTGAGACAAATCTGTAATTAGAGCTCAGTAAAGCTGTAGAGTTAATGAAATTGCCATAAATAGTGACTAAGAGTAAGAACATGAAAAGGAGAAATGCAGGAAAGAACAGAAATAGTTTTAGGAAATCAGAAAGCTGAGAGGTAGAAGCTTTAAAATGGTGTTGATAATATAAAAAGCTGTAGAGTATTAAATAATGAGGATTTAAGAAATAACTTTGAATTTGGCAGTTAGGAGGTTAATGATCAGTACTGGAGCAGGCCCAGCTAAATATTAAGCATAAACAGAACTGTAAAATTTTATGGCACCAGGGAAGAAGGCAACAGTTAGACACAATTGTAGATTTCTAAACAGTTTATGAAAGGATAGTTTCTCTAGGCCAGATGGATCTCACAGTTTTCACCTGCATTTGAATCACCTAGAGTTCTTGCTAAAACCATCTGAATGTCATTCCCAGAATTTCTGAAACAGTAGGGACTGGGTAATGTCAATATTTCTATTTCCGTTAAGTAACTAGACAATGCTGATTCTGGTAATTCAGGGACAACACTGTGAGAAGAACTAGTAAGTGTTGGAAAGTGTTTTCACTTTTTGCCTTTACTCAGACACTTGGAATATTTTATAATAAAAGAGGAAAGAGTAAGTATAGACAGGCAGAGTACATATGGAAAAGAGAAAGGTAGAAATAAAACTGAAAAGAATTTATAACTCGAAGGAAGGGGAAAGGATTGAAAACATCAACGAAAGTCATGGAAGAGGATTTTTTTCTGAGAAGTGAGGAAATAGAAGAAATAGAGAAGATGGAAAACACTTCTATGAGAGAAAAGAGGTTCTGAAACTATTATAACACCACTTTGTCCCAAAATAATGCATAAGGAGAAGCAGCAGGTAAGTTCAGGGAAGAGGCTGGCTTGCAAAGAGTAGAAAAGGATTGGAGGAACTGTTAAAGAGAACCCAATAGGAGTCAAAGGGTACGACTGAAATTACAGAGGCTTGTGGTTTGAATTTGAACAGTTGAAAATACAGAAGATACAGAAACAACTATTAACAAATTCAATTATCAGACCTTTGACAAATAAACCAAAAGCATACACTGCAGGAAAAACAGCCTCTTTAATAAATGCTGCTAGGAAATCTGGCTGTCCTTTTGTAGAAAATTTAATATAGACACATATCTTTCAATATATATTAAAATAAAATAATAATGGATCCAAGAACTAAATGTTGAAGTAATAGGTATAGGTAACTACTTTTCAATAAAATCCTGGTTGCATTAAAAATAATACTAACAATCAACAAATGTGGTCATATCAAATTAAGAATTTTTGCCTAACAACAAAATTAACCAACAGAGTGAAAAAACCATTTATAGAATGAATGAGAAAAATGTTTTCAGCTACAATCTCAGATTAATGTCTGAAACACATGAAGAACTCAAAAACACTAAACCTCCCAAATAAAAGACCCACTCAAAAATGGGCCAATTAAATGAATAGACATTTCACTGAAGAAATACAAATGACCAATAAATACAAGAAGAAATGCTCTTCTTATGGTTTATATCTAGGTGTTCCCCCATAGCCTCATGTATTCACTGGAGTGAGCTTCTAGACTTTGTGATCCAATGTTGGGAATATTAGTGTGAGTGCTTCACACAGCCTGGGGCAAATAGTGACAAAGCAATATAAGGAATAGAGAGGCTTGCTGTCTCTCTTTGCCACTACTGCTGCTGCCACTACTTTTCCCTTTTTTGCTCTTGCTATTTCTCCGTTTTCCACTGCCAAGAAGTGCTGACCTCTGCCATGTGCCATGCTGCCTTGGAGCCAGTGATTATGGACTGAAATGTCCACAAACTGCATATTAAATAAACCTTTCCTTCTTTGATTCTGGGTATTGAATATTTTGTTCCAGCAACAAGATAAAAATAACTGAGACACCCATTCACTGGCCATTAGAGAAATATAAATTGAAATAACATTGAGATTACATTTTTCCCCAGAAAGAATGACTGTCAATAAATAAAAAATGATTTTGAGGCTGCAGGAAGAATGTAACACTTTTGCATTGTTGATGGGAATGTAAACTCATGAAAAAACTTCAGAAATAAGTATGGCAATACTTCAGCAAACAGACTACAAATTGCATTTGACCAAACTATTCCCCTGTTAGGCATCTTCTTGAAAGAGTTGGACATCACACCTTAGTGATACATGCATATGAATATTCATAGCAGCACAAGTCATAATAGCTAAATTTTGGAAACAGCTTTTGTCCACCAAGAGATGAATGAATAAAGAAAATATGGTAGTTTTGTACAATGGAGATTATCCCTGCCATGCAAAGAAATAAACTTGAGGTATTTTTAAAATATGTGTATCTTGGGACATTAATTTTGGGTGAAATAAATTATATACACAACTAAGTATTGCATGATTTCACTTCTGTGAGTAATACGAAAAACAAAGAGGAAAATAAAAAATAAATGAGAGGAAGTAGAGAGATGGATCTTTCTCAAATGGGAAGGGGATAAATTGATAGGGAATAGGGGCTGGGAAAAGAGATGAAAAAGGAAATAAAGTATGTACATTTACAACCCAGTACAAGCAATGTAAACATTAAGTATGACAACCTATACAAAATTAAAATCAAGGATGTCAAGAGATAGATGGAGGGGAAAGGGTGGGAAATGAAAGGACATGATAAATCATTAAGATGTTCTTTGTCTGTATCCCTGAAGCCCTGAATTTAGTACCTAGTGAATGAAAAGACTAAACTTATAAAATAAATAAAGAAAAACATCCTTCTAAAGTTTCAAAGGAGATAATAGAGAGGTATAGGTAGTATTTAAAGGAAACATAGCTTTTCCCTAGGACAATTCTGTAAGTGGTATCATAGGTTAAAATTTGCTTGGTGCTTATATGTCATAAGTAATCTGAAAATTAATATTTTTGTTTTTCTATTAGAAAAGTTTTTATTTTTCTTTGACCACCTAAGTTTAGCCATTACTTTCTGAATTTTGACAAATTCTCTTGTTCTGATGGCTCTTCTTCTCCACCTTTGCCTTGGAATCCATCTTCAATTTAATGCTATAACTAAAACAGAAAATAATATGTCCAAGAAGATCTTTTTTATTAGTACAATGCATGTTATTGTCTTCATAGTAGTTATTCAGAGTACAAGATGTAGACATGACAACTTTTCTAAACATTATTAGTATAAATATTCTCAGTAAACTAAGAGAAAGTAGTTGTATATATAGTCCAATAGTCCATAATACTAGTGGGTTAAGAGCAGAACTGGCAATGTCAGAAGCTGTTGATTTGAGCCTTTTATAGTTCAATGTATTAATATGGCTTTAGTTTTTTGTACCTGGTGGTTAAACTTTTCTGCAGGATGGTTAAGACCAAGTTAAAGCAAGGCCCATATAACAAAACATTTAACTGTTGTATTTCACAAAGTCAGTCAAATCCATTTAGGATTTACTCTGAAACTATGTACAGCATTTTGTAGAACTTTTGTCATTGTTGGCCATCTGGAGGAGTCAGGGCCATTGCTTGACAAATTTACTCTCTGTGAAAGCCTGAGGGAAGGTTTTCTCCCTAGTTGACTCTCCTTAGGTACATTATACATCGTCAATCCCTTTCCTGTGTGGCCCTGTAATCTTCTTGAACAGAAAATTTGGGACACCACGGAGTTATAGGATGTTTCAGTACAGTTCAGTCAGTTCTCTTTTGTCCTGAGTCCTCACTGACTTACAGAGGCTAGCGCCAACATATTGGATATGGAGATCTTTTTATAGCCATTTTCCTATAAAACATTGAATATGATAAACCTACAGTTAACTCCTTAATTTTATGGATGTTTTATTTCACATATATTGCTTTTTCCAATGAATTCATTGTCTGTCTAATAATGAAACCTACAGTGCTCCTGATAGTTTCTCAGTAGAGGCTATATTAGAAGTTGCTCAATCAGTTGTCTGAAGATTTCAAATAATTCCATTTATTATCTTGGTGTTTCCTTCAGTGCTTGTTTTGAAAACCTGCCCCTTTGAATAACTACATGTTTTAGTCTTTTAAGTTCTTCCATATCTCTCTCATTCTCCTCTCTCTCTTCCCCTCCCCCCTCTCTCTCTGTTTGTCAATTGATGTCTTCATTTCACTATGTCAAAGTTGAAATTTTGCATTCTAAAAAAAAATTGAAATTTTGTCTACATTCATGATTGAACTTTCCTCAAAATCAAGAGTGCAAACCATACTCCCTTTCATTTTCATCAGCTACTGCTTATCATTATATGATTTTAAAGTGATTCTATATGTTTTTTCCAATTTTCTTTATTGCTTCTTAAAATGTTTCCCAAATTATATTAGATAAAAATGTAAATTGCTCATTAAGGCTAGTAAGCTTGCAGCATTTCTGTATACAAGAAGCTCACGTAAACCTCAAATCATTCCATTAGAATTAGTAGCATCTAGAACTTCATGTTCTGATGACATATGGTATAGATATCGTATTTTTAATAGTTTTATTCATATTTGTTGTAGTTGTTGGCTCCTGTCTGTTATTAATCTTCAAACCTTTGATGTTTTCTTAGTTTTACTTCAGTGTTTCTCATCTTGTAAGTGTACCATGTTTACTGCAGACTTTACTATTCTATAGTGCTTCATGTAATTCCAAACTTGCAAGGTATTGGTATGCAAGGCTTTCTCTGGCTTTATAGAAATGTAGCATTATTTAGAAGTAGGTTAGGCTCATTTAAGACATTAAAATCAAAAAAGGATACAAATAGACTTTCCATATAGAATTTGATTTTCTAGCATGTCTGGTAGATGGACAAATAGTGGTCAACTTGTAAAACCCAGCTGAACTGAGTCAGTGTGTTGCAGGATATGGAAGGTCCACCTGTTGATTGTAGCCAAGAAAATAAAAGAAGAATTGGAATGATGTTGTTAGGGCAATGTTGGCTCTTTTGGGTGCTGTTGGTTCTCTTGGAGGAGCTTATCATGGTGTCTTTCCTGACATGATTCCTGCTGTTATCATGGAAGGAGCTCAGGACCTCATTATCCTACAGATGGCAGTGGTAATTTTCAGTGGAGCTGTGTTCTTTACTTTGAGTTTTGCTTCCTGGCTCCAGCGCAGATCCCTCTGCCTACTGGCACAGACCCTTAATCCCACGGGCACAGACTTCCTATTTCCATCATGGACCTTTCGGCCTTGGCAGCACCAATTCATGGAACAGAATTTCTTGAGACATAGTCATGGGCTCTAGGTCTCCAAGGGGACTTATCGGGGGGCATTATTATGGGCGCTAGGTCTTCCATTGCACTCTCACAGGACATTGTCATGGGGTCCAGTCCCTCAGCTGGATTATTTTGGTTTTTAGTGTGTGAATAGATTGCCTGCATTCTTTTGAATTTGACTCTTTGGTTGACTATTAAAAAATAATCCTATAAGTTATATGTGTTGTGTTAAATTTTTCCACTTGCAAACCCTGACTATGACAGCCTCAAAGCATGCATAATAATAACAGGAATAGCAGTAATAGAAATGGAGTAAGTAAATGATAAAGAGAACCTAAGGTGACAGTACCTAGAATGTCAGATCTTAATGACAAAGTCGTTAAATTTACAAGTATCACGTAAGCATATTATCAAGTTTGTTGTGTAAAGGACTATAAAGGAAAAAAAATTCTATGAAACCAAGGGTCTTTTGAGAATACAAAGCTTCTGAAGGACTTTAACCCTTCAATGATCACCGGCTGTTTTCAGTTCCTAAGATTTCTAGTAGAATTTAAACTTTAGTATCTCTTAAAAATGAAAAATTTCTTAAAATCTTGGCAGAGAATATTAAATCATACGACATTTAATTTATGATTTTAAAAGGTTCAACATGTTTGTTTTAATATAAAAATAATATAGCCCAAATGAATATGTTATCTTATTATATTTCAGAATTCCTAAAATTAGAAACATCAAGGGCCAGTGGTATAGCTCAACAGACTTGCTTAGGGAAGCACAGGGGCCAGGGTTCGCCTCCTGAAATCCTGACCCCATCTGTTGCTCTGGCCATGCTCTCAGAAATGCTAAACCAGCCATGTAGTCTGGGCATGTTGCTATGCACCTGTAATCCCAGCACTATATATCCCTATACATTCCTCCACAACCAATTTATCTATGCCTTTTTATCTACAGTGTAATTTGGTGTTTTCAAAAATAGAACATCATACAAATATTTTGATGTTTCTTTTTTTTGTGTGTGTGTGCAGGGTCTCACAATGCAACTTGGCCTCATAGCATCACTCCTATTTTTAGCCTCTCACGTGCTGGGATTACAGGTGTGTTCTATCATGCTCTACCACTAATACAGTTAGATTTTTTTTTTGCAATTAGACATGCCTTTTTATTATACCAATTCACCTCGAAATTTTAGTCACAGTGTGTTGTAAGAGACAAATTATTTCAACATATAATTGAATAGCCAATTCTGTCAAAACACCTGTTAAACAAATTGGAGATTTACTTTTTCAAAAAAGAGATATATACAAATATTTCTGTCTGTGCTGTTCATTTATTTTGGAGGAGAGGGAATTGCTAGCTACTTTTGTTGAAGCCTTTTCTGTTTCGCCTATCTTGTTTGCCCTCTATTTTCTTTTCACAACTGTATTAACATAGCGAAACCAATGAGATTCCTTTAAAAATATTTTGTGGCTCCATACTTTCCCATCCAATATGGTAGTCATGATTTACTGCTGTATTTCCGAAGTAGCTTTCTTCACAACTTCTTAGCATTCGATCTTATATAGTTTAAACCTAAAGTAGGATTCTAAGGTTAATATTTATAAAATTAACTCATAGAATTATATTCATTAATGGGCTTCAATGTAATATTTCAATTCATATCTTGGTTTTTCATAATCATCCTGCAAAGAGAGATAAATGCATGATTAATGAGGTGGCAAAAGGAAAAATATGTTTTAGAAAAATTCAAATTAACACCTTTATAAATTAACGAAGTAGCAAGAGGTTGGCAGTTCCTCTTTTATACAGCTAAATGGTACTAGGGTAGAATTGAATTCACTAAGTTTGTAAAATATTTATATTCTGAAAGAATATTAGATAATTTGCGTTAGCAATGTAGTTGGTACCATTTTATAAAGAATGAAGACTGGTTTCACCAACTGACTAATAGCTTCTAGAAGAGAGGAACACAGGAAAGAGATTTGATGAAAGCTCTTTGATACAACTTTGATACAATCGTGTAACCACCTGATGTTGTGGGGAGCACCATTTCTTTCCTTTGGAATATGCCCTGTTTAGACATTTTTCTCATTATGAACTCTTTTAATAACTTTGTGACCCTTTGCAAGTGCAGAAAAAGAAATATAGTTACATGGAACGCTAATCATTTGGACTTTCAAAGCCAACAGGTGAAAGAAGAAAATACCATGTTTAAAAAGGCATATTTAAAAGGCACCTTTGCCTTTTCCTCATATTCTGTTATGGTTGTTTTTAGTTATTAAAGCAACTTTCCAATATATTTTAGCAGAAGGGGAATGGACAATTAGGTAAGGTGGGTCAATACTGAGACTGAGGGATGGGGGGCACACAAAGCCCTGTCTGTACTGGGACAGAGATGCCAGTGCTATCAATACTGCATCCATTTGTACTCACAAGCTAAGTCTTATTTCCTAGAGTAGTCACGGGCTCAGCAGGCTTGTTGCAAGTGAGAGTAGAACGCGTGAGTAGGTTAATGCCTCCCGGAACTCTGACTTGCCTGAGTTCCATCTCAAAGGACACTTTCATTCTGCCAGCGCTGTCAACTCAAACACTGGAGTTTGAATTTACTCCAAATGCTCTAAGTGGTCTGGAGGACAGCTGAGTTGACTTACCTGTAAATTCACCAGAAATTTTCTTCTGGAAACTAAATGAAGCTACTCATTTGCTCTTGTAGAGTTTGGGAGCATTATGTAAGTGGAATCGTAGTTGCGAGTTCACTTTTATCGAAGGAACTTGAATGTCACATTCTAGTGGCTGGAACAGGATGGAGAGCCATTTAAGTGTCCTGCTTTGCGCTGATCTCTGTGT
Organism: Myocastor coypus; assembly: GCA_004027025.1. NCBI lineage: Eukaryota > Metazoa > Chordata > Mammalia > Rodentia > Myocastoridae > Myocastor > Myocastor coypus. The sequence continues at coordinate 13,528 of PVJA010021879.1, forward strand.
ATTAGTGGTGCGCGGAGAAGATGGGTCTGTAGCATCGTGTACTTTGAGAGCTTTGCGTGACAAATGGACTTTCTTTTGTCAGACTGTGAGCCAAAAAGCTACGTACCACGCAGCCTCTTTAGATTCCATTCACCAGAGAACCCTGAATTGCCTCAGGTGGTCAGAGGCCGGCAAGAGAGTCTCCACCTCCTCAGCAGCAGCAGCCATTCGGATCGCTCAGTTGCCGAGGGCTTGGGCCCCATTGGCTGGGGTCTGCTGCCAGTCTCCGGAGGGGGTGTGTTGAGGGTGGGGTCTCAGGCTGCTGAGGGTCCGGGTAGCTCGCTGTTTGCTGGTGGTGTTTGAGCTTTATCTTGAACCCAGCTGCTGGGAAGTTGTTAACAGTTCAGAGAAATCTAGAACACGCCACAGACGGAGCGAGATTGAAGGAGTTGTGCGTGAGGGGATCTAGAAGAGTTGGGGCGAGAAGGCGAGAGCCCGAGGACTCAGTATAAGAAGACAGAGTTACCATGGCTGTCTCTGCACCTCCGGTGATTTCTGTAACTTCCAGTGGCACCAGCGTTCCGGGGGGTTTATTTCGAACAGAACCACAGTACTCGACTTCGCGAGATCCCCCTCACCTCAAGCCTAATATAATCAGCAGCTTCATGGCTAGTAGCCATAGCGGTGGTGGCTTCGGTAGTGGCAGTGGAGGCAGTGGCAACTCCAACACCAACGAGTGCCGGATGGTCGACATGCATGGAGCGAAGGTGGCTTCCTTCCTGATGGACGGTCAGGAGCTGATCTGTCTGCCGCAAGTCTTTGATCTTTTTCTCAAGCACCTGGTGGGAGGGTTGCACACGGTGTATACCAAGCTGAAGAGACTGGACATATCCCCAGTAGTGTGTACTGTTGAGCAGGTCCGGATCCTCCGCGGGCTAGGGGCCATTCAGCCCGGGGTGAACCGCTGCAAACTTATAACGAGGAAAGACTTTGAAACTTTGTTCACCGACTGCACCAATGCCAGGTGAGACATGTTCTTTCCTTGTGCAGCGCTCTTAGCCCATTTCTCTTCTTCTGCATGTCTCATCACCCTTATCAACGTTGAGTTAATCTTAACTAGGTTGCCTCTTCATGGTAGAAATTCACTGGGGAAAGAGGACTTCATTGATCGTTGGTCACCTATAGTTCATGTTCAGTGGTAGGGCTTGGGTCTAAAAATGGCCTGCAAGCCGGGCGTGGTGGCTCACGCCTGTAATCCCAGCACTCGGGAGGCTGAGGCAGGAGGATTGGTGCGAGTTCGAGACCAGCCTGGGCTACAGAAGTGAGCTCAAGGCCAGCCTCAACTGCATAGCGAGACCCTGTCTCAAAAAGACAAAAAAAAAAAAAAATGGCCTGCAAAAACTTTAGTTTGCAGTCCTCTGCTGAAACTTTTAAGCCTTTTGCCCATATGGTGCATGGCTTTTATGCCTATGGTTTTGTTAATTTCTCTCTTAGGTTTTCTTTCCATTTGCTCTGTGGCTGTTTGGGTCTAATAGATTTTCTCTTGAACAAGGACACTAAGGGCTTTCTATGGGTACACGTGTTGTTGGTGGTGATGGTGGTCATGGTGGTGGATGGCTGGCTGGCTGGCTCACTGTAAACTGGGCTCCTAAACGCGCATCCCAGAACACAGCATTTGAGGAACACAAGGGTCAGAAGTGCAGAATCCATCCCAGAGGGTGATTCAATCCCTATCCTGCGAGATTGTTGTGATAGTGTGTTGGGACATGTGTGGTTGTTTTTGTTCTTATAATTAGTGTGTATTTCTGTGTTTGTGCAAGTGCTATAAGAACTTGTGCTCATACCAGTTATGCAAAAGCTCCCTGGAATATACAGTAAACACATTATGTTCTTGTAAAAAGACAGGACAAATATCACTTTCCTGGGACCATTCCTTTTGGGTTATCTACACAGGGAAATGTGAAGCATGAAACATGGGGACTGGGACTAGGTTGAAGACTGAAGTAGAAGTTAGCAGATTTTCTAAAGAGGATGCTGCTGCTTCCCATGCAAACAGTTGGAGGGAGACCATTTCTTGAGTCTTAAATGATGATGACCAGCTCCCCTGTTTGTAAGTGTGCTGCCTTCATATCGGTTTAGGAGTACATTGGAGAATAAACGTCCGATGGCACATCGAAAGCAAATTGCATCCAACGTTCTGAGTAAAGAGGAAAATAAAATATATTCAAGCTTATTTTACATTTTTAGCTCCTGTGAATTAGTTCTCTTACTGTTTATTTCATTTTCAGTCTAGTTAAATCTCAGAAAAGTACACATTTGGCATATGAGATTGGCATATCAACCAGGACATCAACATAACCAAATTAATATGAGCAAAATATTTTGTAAAACACCACTACTGTTTATCATTTTGCAAATAATTTCTCCTTAGTTACACCATCTCACCATGGAACTTTAAAGGATGAAATCTCTGGGTTGATGAATCAAAACTAACACGGTTGTCACTTTAGTTGTAAAATCCAAATTGCTGTTTAGGTGAATTGTACTGACAACTTGTGGACAGTTGTTCACTGTTACGATAAGATAATGCTACAGAGCTTACAAAGGAAACTTTTCATTTTCTTAGTGACTGTCTGTTTTCCTGCAATTGTACAGGAACCTGTTCATATAACTGTTACTTCACTAATTTCTAAGGCTTCCAAATCCGTTTTATTAGGTCAGCTTTTCTTAAAATAATTATAGGTGGCCTTAAAACACAAAGAATAATGGGCTCCTTCAATAAAGTAAACAGTTATGGATTGGAAGGGTAGAAGGAAAGTTTTATTTGCCCACAATACACTTTACAGTTCTCAAATGCAAAAGGATACAAATGACTTCTGACAGGGACTATCTAATTAATTACCATCTCCAAACAGTTACATTTAATTGCACTGAAATCTATCATCTTTTTCTCTTTTACCCTCCTCTGTGTCTCCTTAACCTCTATTTTCTTTTTTCCTCTGTTTCCTTCTTACACCTGCCAATTCATAAAGTGAACAGTAATTACTGACAGGAAATACTTCTTTAATTCTGTAATTAATTCACACATTCCCAAGAAAGTCTTGAATTGTATCTTAAAAATAAAGAGATTAGCATTCAATTGTGATTTTGATGCTTTCTTCTCTAAATAGAAACTTTTCCTGAATTAATTTTTACTGAAGCTAATTATGGGAAGAATGATAAATTGCTCTGTACAGAGAGGCATATGACAATATAGTAATTCTGGACCCCGTTATAATATGTTTTGTTTTTATTTTAATGTAATTAATTTTTATTTACTCTTTATCATAGCACTTGCTTAGCCAACTTTTTGCTTGAATTGCTTTTGTTTGTATGGATGCATAAAGGTAATAGGGAATATTAAATATATAGGGAAAACACATTTATGATATGGTACATGTGCCTTCTATTGCCTTCTTTATGAGTTTCTTCTTTATTACACGCATTTTAATAATTATAACTGTTTTAATATATTATAAATTTTATGAAATATATGAGTGGAACCCATAAAAGAAGATGAAAATCTTAGTAAAAACATTCTTAGATTGCAATATTTTGATATAAAATGTAATCAGTTTCTGGAAAAAGATATTCACAAAAGGACATCACCTAATTTTACTGATGCAAGATCAGTGAAAAACTTGTTGTTAAAATTAGCATATATGTTAATGCTTATTAATAGCGTTTTGTGAGTTTTTTTTTATAACATTATTTATAAAAATAAGTAATTTAAATCATTTCAAAATCTGTACTTTAAGTAAAATTTATAATTAGTATTTAAATCAGCATTGTTTCCATAACTTTTGAATTCAGTGAGTCTTAAAATGAATGATATAAAAGGGAAGAGGTGTAACACTGACAACATTAAGTAGATAACACATGGTTAGCAAGAGAGAATAAATGTAGCAAAAGAGGAGAATGATGCCACAGAATGACGGAAAGATAACAGAGAAGGTCCTACAGGGATAGTCAAAGAGCATTGGTTTTCAAAACTCATGATTTCTATTAGTTTTTCTAGCTAAAATGTTAGAGAAAGGAAATACAAGAGAAAGTATATATTTTGAGGGAAAGGCTCACACACTAGTTTTATTTGAAGAGTAAATTTTCATACTATACTGTTAAATGGAAGGCCTGTTTGTAATAGTGTCATTGTCAGTTTTATTTTCCTACATAATAAACTTTCATGTCCTTCTCTGTCATATATGTTCAGGAGACTACATGTCACAACCTAAGGGTATTTTATGTTTATGTGCTATCCTAGAATACACAAGATTAACCATTTTAAGTTCATTCATTTTAGACTCCTTAACATATTGCCACATTTGCATCTGGATTTTGTTCAATGCAAAATATCATTAATTAATTTGCACAATAGAAATATGAGTGAATTAAATTTATGTACATGATAGTTTCTTTGATACTACTGAAAGTCACAACCAGAGCTCTACCAGTGTTTGCCTTATTATTTTTTTCAAGCCAATTACTGAACTATTCAAAATTTTCACTCAAAAGTTTTGAAAAAATATTTGCTTCAACTATGAGACAATGCTATGGCTAAATTGCTTGACCATTTATTGTTGCATTATGTAAGCTAAATTTTACATCATTGCAATTTTGGTGGGTTATATAATATTTCCCTTTTAGTCTTAAGTTCAAAAATTTAGTTGTGAGGAAATTTGAACATTGTTATGAAAATGATTAGCAAAACACTTAAAACCAAATCAGAAAAGTATTATCTTCATTTAGTTTTTTGGTGAAAATATATTTTTCTTTTTTTTCCATGAGAAAATATGGAATTTAAAATACCAGATAGAGAGATAGATTGAGAAATCTAATGTCTAAAACTCTCACTGTTTTGTAATGGGAGAGCAATTTTTTATTGCTAAATTATATTTTGTAGCAATAAAATAGTAACTTAAAAATTCACTGCAATAAATATGAAAGTTAATAAACACATTTACTCTTATTACCTTTTATCTTCCTATCACATAGTGGCAACATTGTCTGACTTTATGATCAACATACTGATATTTAGACACTTACATATAGTTTAGTTAAAAGAATGCTTGGAGAAACAAAAATGCATGATTGAGAAAACATTGTTTTAATCTTTGGAGACATGCTGACTCAAAATTATTTCAAATGAATAAAATTCAATTTTAAAAATATAAATTCAAACTAATTCAATTGTTTTCTATTTTGTTAGGATGTAAACAGGATATAAATGTGCTTTATATGTCAATGGTTTTATATGAATTATAATTGACAACTCCTCATTTTAAAACTTTTCTCAAGCTAGACTACAGTAAAACTGGATGAATTTTGTTTTATATTTACACTTGAATACTTTATGATTCATGATCTATGCAGAGTAACAGAATTAAATTTCAATCTAATGATTTACATTTCCAGTAAAGTTAAAGAACATTTATTTTATTAATAAACTCATTCTCTTTCTTGGCTTAATAGATTGCATTAATTACATTTTTAGAAGCAAATTATTTCTAAAATTATTATGGGTAGTAAATGCAGACAGTTTACTTAGTATAATGATGATAGCTTGATCATTTTGTTTTTTCAAAGTGATTACATAGTCATAGATGCTCTATCTTACATCAGAGAAATAGTTTCAAGAATATTGACTAAGCCAATCCAGTCATGTTGCAATTCACTGTACTTTACTGTGCGCATACACTTTAAATTTGTATTTCTACACAATCAACAATCAATATTTTTTATTTATCAAACTACTGTAACATACTTGTCTCCAACATTTATTAACTAGGGAATTAATATTACATTAAAGGAATAATTCAAGACACACTGTGACATATCTTAGAATTTTCATGTATGATTTTATCTTCAAAGAAGAATGCAGAGAAACAGGACATGATGAACTTCAGGCATTAATGTTTTGTATGGTTTTACAAAGCATATCATTAGTACTTGTAGAAGTTATCCAGTCTCTATTATTTGCTGCTCTGTTAAATAACGTTATTTTGTCTTAGTGATATCTGTAAATGTCTTAAAAATTCAGCCAAATATGTTTATGTGTATCCCTAATCATAGTTGGCACTTGGCAATGTAGTACATATGCATAATTTAGATTTACCATGTCCGTACATATAAAATATCTACAAAAGCCACTCTATTGAGCCATAATTAATGATGTGTTTTTCAAGAAAAGATAGCAAACATTTTGTCTAAACTAAATCAGTTACCCATTGATGGCATTCTTGTCACATATTCAAAAAGTCTTTGATAATAATTATTTTCTTCTTTCCTTTTTAATATCGCAACCTTCATGCTTTACTGTCAATTGACATCACAATTCTACAAAGATAAAACAATATTTAAACACATTTGCTTCAGATGGGAAATTGAGCATTTGCACCCAATAAGCCTGATTGTGGAACTGCATGCAAATCGTGTTTTGATTTATCTCTTTTACACTTTTTTCCATTTGAATTGATATTGCATTAATTTCACCAAAGGACTCTGTGAGGCTGCAGATGTTGCCCTGCGTTTAATAAATCAATGAGACAGATCTGAATGAATCACTTCAGATGGATTCTCTGTTCGGTTTGATGTCTAGATGTTATTCTTAGCTTGTTATCATGACAGATGCATTAATGTTCCCATACACTGCCAGCAATGTCAGAGACCAAAGCTTTTAAAGTGGCAGCACCCCTTTTCCACTTTTTTGCTAGACTATCTAAATCTTATTTTACTGAGGGTTAAGAGAAAAGTATCAAGGCAGTCATAAATTACTTCATAAGAGATATTCTTAATATCAATGTGATATTGTTAATTGTTCCACAAAAGAAGAAATCAATGTGTTATAAAACAAAATACAGTGTATCATCTTAATATTGCCTCCAAATTGATATTTAATCATAGGAGGAAAAATGAAAATTAGTATTATGTTATTGGAACACATCGAAAGTGTCACTATAAGTAGAATTACAACTGTATCTAAATTGATTACAGAGTGTAGTAATTTGCAGTCCTCACTAATAACCTTTTTGTTGGCCTAATGCAGCTGTAATACAATCTTACTCAGGGATTTAGCACTCTCAATATTGAACACTTTTTAGTTAGAAGAAAAGAGCTTGTCTATTATGTAGTCATTATTTCCTCAGTTTGCAATGCTGAAAATCTTTAAAAAGAGTATTTTATTTAGTGTATTGTGAGCAAGTATAAATCATAAAATATTCACTAACATAATGTTAGCCTAACAGTTCAATTTTCTAGATTAAAGAAGAAAAATGCATATCAAAAGAAACAGTGATAACTCTAGTGAAATTTAACTACCCATATATCCTGATTAACATGCTTTAGTTAATTTTATCCATTATTTCATTATCTTTAAATAGGTCAGAAATATTTTTCTGGATTGATGAGAAATATTTTTAAATTAGCATTTTAAGTGAATAAGGTTTTAGCTAATATTTGATATTTGAAGATGAAAATTTGCAAAGGAAATTCAATTTTCTTTTCAAGTTTCTGGAAACTGTATCTTTTAAAAGTCAGTTTTTAAAAAGGTTCTTTTTATATAGGCTTTTGCAATGTATTTTAATCATGATTTTATTATCTTTAGTAGAATAGAACAATAGGAAGCAGTATTAAGTGACACTGTTTAGCATTCAAATTCTACAGGTTTCTGAATAGTCATTTTTAAATTCAGTAATACTCATTTTAAAACTTCATTAAATTGAATATTGTTTATATTTAGACACCTATTCACATGTGCTGAATTAATACAATTATACAAATGTATACATATACTCATTCATTTTTTTCTGAAATCATTGTATCAATTGGTATTTAAAAAGTTAAAAATCATATAAAGTTTACAGTTAGAATTATATTAGAATAAGGTAATCCTTAAAATTGATTCCAATGTAAAACGTTTAATAAATCATGCTATAAACCTTCTGTAAATACTACCGGTGTATGTAACTGATATAATATATGAAATCAGAATATTTCAAATTAAAAACATCATAGAAAGAAGGAATTCTTGATATTTCTTTTTAGTGAAAACCCAGGAGGGATTTGCTAATATTATGAGTAGGTAAAAACAAAAACTTTAATATCATAAAATTATTTTTACTGATTTATATTTATAGTGCTTAATATCAGTACTGGCTATTGTGGCAGTTGATTTGAGATCATTTTCTTTTTCTCCTTCTTCCTTGTTTGTTTCTTTTTTGTTTAATAAAAATTTGTATTTAGTGCAGGGTCTACAGGATCTCTACGCAGACCAAACTCTTAGCGATCCTTCTTGCTTTCAACTGTTAGAAGTGCTGCTCATACATTTGCCATTCCAGTATTTATGTCTTTTTTAGTAATTATTATTATTAAATTTTTCAGTTGAATTGTTTTGAAATATTTAATTTTAAATTAATAATTAATTTTGTGAATATTGTTTAATATTAATTTGTTTTAAGATTTATGCTGTATCTTTGACTTACAATTTACTTATAAGATATATGATATTTTCTTCTAGTATTAGAAATTTTAAAATGTATATTTCCATTTTCCATTGACTTTGTATTACTTCTCTGTTTACACACACACACAATAGGTCTTTTTTCTTTCATTTCTTTAATTAGTCTAATTAGTCTAATTAACTAGTCTAATTAGTCTTGTTTCTTACTCGATTTTTTTTCTAATGTGGAATAAAATGCTCTTTAGTTTATTTCCGACATAGCTAATATATATATATATATATATATATATATATATATATGCTTTAATGATTGGTTTTCTTTAAAGTTCTAATTTTTGACAATTTCATTTTTGTGTATCTTAACATTTTATTCAGATTTCTTGTGCAAAGGATTCGTTTTTGGAAATGTGCTTTAATTTCAACTAAATTCAGGAATTTCAAAGCTTTAAAAAACAATTAAAATGTACCTATCAAAAATAATAAATTATTGTAGAAAAAAAGAGCTGGGTTTACAGGTATGTGCCACCATGCCCAGTCTCAATCTTCCTCCAGCATGCCCTAAAGGTGGGGACAGCAGAGCAGGCTGGGGATTGAACCTGGCTGCTGCGCTTTGCCTAAGCAGGAGCTTTAGTCCGCTGAGCTGTCTGGCCAGCCCTCATTGTTTCTTTTTGATATAAAGTCTCACTGTGTATATTTTGGGCTGGCCATAAGTTCACTATATGGCACAGGCTGGCCTCAAACTCACAGTGATCTTTCTGCCTCAACCTCCTAAGTGTTAGGATTATAGGCATTTGCCACCACATCCAGCAGGGAGATTGTTTTCAAACAGTAAGTGTTCAAAGAGAATTGATAAAGAATTGTTTTATCTCCATTCATTTTATAATCTGTGAATGGAAATACAATACATATTAAGAAAAACAACTTTATTTTGCACTGAATAATCTGAAGATTCAGTTGAAATTTGAACTTGCAAGCAGCATCCTCCTTACCACCCAGTTAAAGGTGTAACTTAGTTCCTTCACATTAGTAACATTGAAGAGTAAAATTTCCTTTCATCTAGGACCTAAGGTAGAAACTCCTCAAAATTAGGTATGATTTTGACTGTCATGATTATTTAATTTATTGCAGTAAATTGTGGTGAAAACTTTATAATAGCAGTAGTGAAAAATTGTGTAGTACAGGAAAGTTTTTTTTTTTTAAATTTTATTATTTTTATTCTTGTTTCAGAACCTTTGTTTGTTTATTCACTCGTTTTTATGGCCAGCTCAGCCCGCCCCCCAGAGGGCAGGGCTGGCGCAGCATGTGGTGCCGGGGATTGAACCGAGGTCCCTGAAGTCGCCCAAGCTTTCCCAAGCAGGTGCTTTAGACCAGTGAGCCATCCCGCCCGGCCCCCAGGAAAGTTTTAAAAAGGTGGGGTGCAATATTTTTATTAACACATAATCTTTTCTTTTAAACAAGTTAACTGTCTAATAGTGTATAATGTAGTGTGTATGTTAAGGTATAAAACATTCAATTGCAATTGTGCCCAGTAATCTTATCAGGTTGTTGGCAACTTTTAGCTGGTAACAGCATTTAGGTTACATTTAGTCTATCTGCTATTTATGTGACGGGTTAAAAAGAAAAAAGTAATATTGATCTGTCTCCACATTAAAGTTTGAAATGGATAACAGCCTGAACACAAAAGGCTTTTTTTTATGATTTCTCAGCTTGTCATTGATCTCCTAGTTTTATTGCATTCATTATTTATTAAAAGAATTTGCAAGCTAAACATAATGTTAAGCTAGTTTGCACACAGGGACCACACATAGGAAATTGAATGGAAATTGCATTAGAGATGAACATCTGTACTATTTTTCCACTCATGTCTTCATGGTTTATATAAAAGGTGTATGGGATTAACATTTATAACCATTGTAGCTTACAGAAATATGTTAGATTCTAAGTTTTCAGTTTTTTGGAAGACTGTTTCTAATATATTTGAATAAATTTATTTTTCTTTTAATGTTTGTGGATTATGTTATGTATCACCTGTGTTATACTCTATGGTTCTAAAGTAAAAACATTTAAAAATATAATTATTATATAAGAATGCAAAATCTCTTAATGGCTTTTGATAGTTGAGTACATACCTACAATTTATATAGTATCTATTTTAGAAGTCTTCAGTTGAGTATTAAAGTATTCACGTTTCTCAGAAAGTATATAGAAACTTTAATATGACTATATTTGTACCTATAACTCTATCTTTATTCATATCCATATATACATCTGTATCCAATATCCTTGCTTATGCTGAAAGGACAATAATCATGCAAACACTGAAATCTTGCTCAGTTTAATACTAACAATGATAGGGTATGGAGCTTTATGCCATGGTTCCTTTCCTGCGTCCAATTCAAAGAATTTTAATTATAAAAGTTCAAGTTGACCTCACCTAGAATAATTGTCTGAAGAATGTAAATTAAACTACACTGTGTATATTTTCTCCTATATTTTCATTAACATGTAGGTGTTTGAAAAATTCATGTTTATTGACTTAATTATAAATAAGTAAATCTCTATCTTATTAGCTATAAAATGCATTTAACTCTCTTATTTTATTTGCTAAATTGTAGAATGTTTGATAATACACATATTCCCATATCCATTCTAAAATTGTAAAATTATTTGTTGCATATGTTATGTATGTTATGTACTTAATGTGTTAATACTGGTAAAACACTTGGCTCTTCTTTATTTCTTAGTTATATCTGTATAGAAAGTTATTAAACTTGCAAATGTGGACTTAAAATTGTTTTTAAGTAAAAAAACTTTCCTTTGTGTTAAAAAATTTAAAATTTCAATCTTAAGCCTTCGTGTGCTTTAAACGTTATCCTCTACAATATTGAATGACAAAGCTTAAAATAAATGATAAAAAGATGTATGTATTCATGCAGAATACGTTCTCCCTTAAATATTTAAATGTGAATTACTGGAAAAAAGATTATTTAAAAATATATAGAATTAAACATTTAATGTTAATGTTAAGCTTGCTGCTTTGAAGATAGCCTACAATCTGTTGAAGTTCTTTTTTATTTTTATTGCATTTAATAAGTAATAAGAAGATGACAGATTCCAAACATTTTGAAGTGTACTATTAATGATAGTACATTTCCAGTATTTGATAGAATTCTAACTTTAGTTTTAGATAAATTCACCCACACTTTCTAAGTTTGTATCTGACAAAGAAAAAAATAAGGCTCATTCACAGAAAAAATTTACTACATGACCCATTTTATGCATAGTCCACAAGCTTTAGGTTTCACTTCACAAGCCAATTAGCACGTTTTGTTTGAAGACATAATGTTATGTAAAAAGTATGATATTTTACAAATCAATTAACTTGTTCTTTGAGCAATATTTAATAAATGTCTGCTATGTGTAATTCAATGAAGAGCAATTTATTTATTCTTATTGGCTCATCTTCAGATTATCAGTATTAGAGTCTTGTTTTATGATTAACTTTTAACTAACCTATGTTGTTAGAAAGAAAAATAAATGGCAACTATAATTAAAAACATAAAAACTAAATTGTCATTTTTTAAGTTTTGTAGTACATTATAAAGGCCTTAAAGAGTCTGCTTTTAAAATTCTGTTACGAAATATCTAAATAATTATGAACAGATGGCTGATCACTTTAGAACACAGTACTTCTGGGAATTATTTAATCTTTAACTTTTTTTGCACTTAACGCTAAATCAGAATCTTCAATAGTTCCAATGAAATTTTCAATGCTTTTAGTGAGTAGTACTGTATCTTGTATTTGTGTATTTGTTCAAAGCCTACAGAGTTTATTCATACACTGTCTTCTCTTATTCTTGCAGCTGTTCCATGAACTAGGTCATCATATCTCAAATTTGGATGATAAAATAGAAATGTAAGCAAGAGAAATGAATTATTCAAGATGATATATTCTAGCATAGACAGAGCTAATTCTTGATTCTAAACCTTCTAGTGGGCCTCCTCTAGTACAACATATTCTCTATACTATATTGAATGATAGACTTTAGCAAAAACTTTTGTATATTGTTCTCGATAATAAGGAATTTCTGATAAATCTATTAGTGAGTGACAAGTGCAATAACCTAGGAAAAAGAAACACTATTCAGAAACTTCAATACAATATTATCAGGACACCCTTACAGGAACTACTACTGTCTTTTAGTAATTTTTTCTTCAGAAATGTAGGAATAGGATAATCTTGCATAAAACCTCAGTTCTGTAAGCATATATAAACGGTTTTGGGCAACTGACAAAATATAATATTTTAATGGAAAAAATTAATAATTGTGAGAAAGTATTTAGAAATGGAAGCAGTTCACTAAGTACAATATTGAAAAAATGTATCAAGCAGTTGTCTGCTTACTAAAAATAGGAATCATTTTTTATAAGCACACTTCTATGCTTTGATATGTGGGTCACTTCAGGGTTCTCTATATCTTATTCTAGATGTAAGGCATAAACGTATGAAGATATCACCACTATTTATTCATTAATCAAAGAGCCTTTGGATATCTACTCAGTGTTGGTCATTCTTTTAATTGGTTTGAACACATCTGACAAAAATAACAAAGATTTCCAACACTTGAGAAGGAGGTAAAGCCCTAGAGTATTGTGTTGTATGTGGACAAAGACAATAGTATGTGCACTAATGAAGGAGATTATATTTTATGTTAGAAGATGATAAATGCTATGGAGAAAAGAGCAAATACACAAAAATAAGAAAATGAGAGGTTTTTGTTTTGAGTAGCAGGGGCACTGTAGGCATCATTAGAAACCTGTGTCTCAGTTACTCTTCTTTCATTGCTAGAACAAAGACTTGGCTCCTAAAATGCAGGAAGGAAAGGTTTGTTTAGCTCACAGTTACTAGAACTTTCAGTCCATACTCAGCAGACTCCAAAGTAGAGTGGCACATGTCAGAGAGCAACCTTTCATGGTGGTATCAAAGAGCAAGAGAGAAGAAGTATATCTCTCTGTCTCTCTTATGTTACATTCAGGCTGTCTCAGCCTGGGAGAAGTGCTTACACCCATAATCCCAGCAGTACTAAGATTCATAATCCCCACGGATCATGAGTTAATCTCAAACTCTAGGAGTCCTCACGCCATGACTGCATACTTCTGGGGGACAACTAGACACAAACCATAACAATTTGGGATTTGCTCGCAAAGTTGGAAGCCAAATTGAACATGGAGAAAAATTTTCCTTAGACTGAAGAAACTGATTATTTTAGGAAAAGTTATTTTTCCTTTTGCAATTTTTATAAGTACATGTTTACAGTATACAACACTCCTTAATTCTATTTCATCTCATTTCCTACTCCTCCTCCCATCTCCATCTCTTAGTTCCTTTTCCATTTGCAAAGATTTTCCTATGATCTATCTTTTATTTTACTCATTTATATTTTATATTTCTCATTTAAGAAAATCTGTGATACATTTAAACCTGTCTGATTTGTTTCATCTAATATTATAAACTCAGAGGACATCTGCTTTCCTACAAATGTCTCAAGTTTATCCTTTATGGCAGTGACTACTCTATTTTGTACAAAAACTACTTTCTTCATCCTTTTATCACTCTAAGATTTAGCTATGATTTGTGCTGATAAAAAATGGATATGTACATATCACTGTGGTATGATATATTTAATACTTTCAGGAAGACAGCTGGAAGGGGAATAGATGAGTTGAACTGATTTCTATCCTTAGTGATTTGAGAAATCTCCATAATTGTTTGCATAATGGATGCAATAGTTTACATTCTCATCAAAAAATTTACAAGGGCACCTTTATCCCTGCACCTTATCCGTATTTATTATTTCATTTTTTGATAGCCATTTTTTCAAGAGCAAAATGGAATGTCAGTGTTTTTAATTTGAAGTTCTCTAGTGTCCAAAAATGTTGAATATTTTCTCATGTACTTATTTGTCATTAGTACAGAAATTTGTCTATTATGTTTCAGGGGCATTAATAAAGTGAGTGTGGCTGCAGTGGAGTGAGTGATGGGGAATTAATTGGAAAACTATCATAATACCAATGTCATGGGAGATGTCTAACACAACACAGGATCTTGTAGGTCATTTCAAGGTCTCTGGCTTATAAATTAGACGAAATGGGGACTCATTGCATCATTTTAAACAAGGGCATAAGATGATGTGACAAAGGTTTAAATGGTCATTTCAGCTGTGCTATATTAAAAATAGAGTAGAACAAGATGAAATCCCATTGATGAGAAAGAGAGAGAGAGAGAGAGACAGAGAGACAGAGAGATTATATCATATTAAAACACAGCAGTAAAAATTTTCGCCCTAACTCTATATGCTAATATCTGTGAAATAGGCAACTACACTGAGTATAGTAATGTGTAATCCTAAAGCTATGCTTGAAGTACCTATCCTTTTGGCCTTCTAACTAAAAACTTTTTCTAATGTCTTATCAATTATTACTGTATTCCCTTTAAAGTCAATGTTTGTAAAAACTAAAATAATAAAAGAAAACAAGAGGCAGGAAAAAATGTCATAGGATCGTCCTACTACAATGCTGTATAGGGTTTGATTTCCAAATTTCCGTGTAAAAATGTGTAATTGTTTTGTTCCACATTCTATAGCGATTTAAAGTTTAGAATATGCATAGGTTGTTGGAAAATATTAGTTCTATGTTATGTCTAAGGTGTTTGATATTCAGATAGTGATGTTAAGCTAAACTGCCTATGTTACAGGGTAATAATATCACTAAACTTCTCTTCTGAAGGGTTAAGAATGTAAGTTTACAGACCAATAATTATAGAAAAAGAAGGGGTACAAGGATAGCCAATGTTTTGGCCCTAGTACTTCAAGATCAGTGAGGCCTCAGGCCATAAAAGAACCTGTATTAAAACATCCTGTTGTTCAGTGGTGTCCCAAATTTTCTGATCAAGGAGATTATGTGGCTACAAGGGAAAGTTATTGATGATGTGTAGGGTGCCAAAGGAGAGTCACCTACAGAGAAAACATTTTCTCAGGCTTTCACAGAGAGCAAATTGGTCAAGCAATGTCCATGACCATCAAAATGTCTGCTACTGACAAAACATATACAAACTGCTATACATGGTTTCAGGGTAAATCCTGAGGGGATTTATTTGACCTTGTCAGATACAAAAGTTACATCTTTATGTATATAGGTCTTGCTTTAACATGATCTTAACCATCCAGCAAAAAAGTATAACTATGCATTATAAAAAGTAATGCCATATTGACATGCTGAGCTGTAAAAGCCTTAGTTCATCAACTTCTGATCATTTCCAGTTCTGCTCTTAACCCCTTACTATTATGGACTATTGGACTATATTGGGTTATTTTGCTGAATTTAAGAACCTAAAATCTTTAGACTGGTTTCTAGTATAAAAAGGTCCTTTAAAGACTTCTCCCAGTAGAGCTTCTCTGATAGGAATGAAAGACCCATCTCTAACAACACAAAGCAAAAAAGTGGGATATAAAGGGTATTTTCTCATAGTCTTTGTCATTTTCCCAAGAGTCCATTCTGGATTTCAATAAACTTCCTAAAATAAGAATAAGGAGGAAGAGGAAAAACAAACAAAAAACAAAAACAAAAAATTATAAGGATTGGTCACATTCTGAATAATTTTTGAGTTTAGAACAAACAGCATTTCCTGAGTACTATTCCATAACATAACTGCAGAACTTGGACAAAACATTTGGAGGAAGGTTTCCAACATTTGACAGAAGGAAAGTGCAGGTAGAAGTTGTTTGTATGTTAGTTTAGGGGAATCCTTTATCCTTTAAATGGAAAGAACTATTTGGCATTACATCAATAACTGGTATTTGCGATAGTCTTTTGAACTGAAGCTAATACATTGGGAATGGCAGTAATTTTGAAAAGAAGGATTTTTGAAGACTTAGTCTAGGATCACAGCTAATTTCAAGAAGTCAGGAAGGAGATACGAATAAAAACGCTGACAAGGAATATCCAGTGAGATAGAAGGAAAATCAAGAAAGAACAGCATTCTGAAAACAGTAAAAAAACACCAACAGAAAGGGAATCATTAACTATGTCAAATCCTGCTAAAGTGTCCAATAATAAGAAATACTGAGAATAAGCTGGGTGTGGTGGCGCATGCCTGTAATCCCAGCACTCGGGAGGCTGAGGCAGGAGGATTGATGTGAGTTCGAGACCAGCCTGGGCTACAAAAGTGAGCTCAAGGCCAGCCTGAACTGCATAGCGAGACCCTGTCTCAAAAAGACAAAAAAAAAAAAAAAAGAAAAGAAAAGAAAAGAAAAGAAATACTGAGATTGATGACCCCTGGATGTGGCAATGGAAATTACTGAAGATCTTGAAGAGTAGGGTATTTTTCTTTGTTTTTTGTTTTTTGAGAAGTGTACATGAAAAGCCTCAACAGGTTGTGCTTAAGGGAGAAGAGGAGCAGACGAATTGGAGATAGAATGTGAGTAACTCTTCCTAGGGATTTTTTTTTTTCAGTACTAAGGATTGAACTTGGGATCTTATGCTTGCCAAGCAGGTACTTATGCCACTGAGCTATATCCCTAGATATAAGGGATTTTCTACAAAAATATCAAACAATATTGGTTGAAAGTAACCTGAGAGCGTCTCCCGTCCCCACGCCCAGGCAGGGCGCGCACTGCTCGCTGCGGGGATGCAGCCGCCCGCCTGCCGTGGCCGCCGCCCGGCGCTCTCCGTGCTCCTGGCGCTCCTCACCTGCTCCGGGGCTTTTGCTTTGATGTCTGAAGATATAAAGAAAGAAGTCAAGAGAACACAGGACTTGGAGGAAAGTGTTACACCCAGAAAAAATGACATAAACTTAAAAGAAATTATATTTGTCATCCAGAGTCAAAGCAATTCTTTTCATGCCAGGAGAGCAGAGCTATTGAAAGAAAGAATTTTAAAGCAGGCTGCAAATCTTACGCAGGAGCTCCCCAGGGTCCTCCTTCTCCATCAGCTGGCTACGCAGGAAGGTGCATGGACCATACTTCCATTGTTACCACACTTTTCTGTAACATATAGCCAAAATTCATCATGGATCTTCTTCTGTGAAGAGACAAGAATTCAAATTCCAAAACTCTTAGAAACGCTCAGACGCTATGACCCATTGAAGGTGAATACAACTTTGATATCAGCTTTTTCACTTTGGGGCCTTGCTTCAAAGTGTATTTAACTTGGATTAAGAGATATTTGAATAATAAAGACACTGAATTTCAAATTGAAATAATGTTTGGTCTGGAACCAATGGTAAAAATATTATCTCTTAAGTTTATAGCTTACAGACGAATGAGATGTATAAGGAGTTATTTTAAGTGAAAAAAGTGTTTACATGTGTTAGCAATTTCAGAGACTTCAAAAACAGTGCCTAGGATTCTGTAACAGTTTACCCTAGAAATGAATGTGTTATTTTTCTTTATCAGATAGTAGCACACGTATTATTTTATGTGGAAATATTTTTTTGAATACTAGCAACGATGTAGGCACTCTGGGTGCCAGGCAGTAGAACAGAGCAGGTAGGGCTCCCTGCAAGGGTAGTACAGAACATCGAGGGTGAGGGCTGGTTAGAGAATTAGTAATGGTTAAAACTACCTCCTCTGTAGTAATGGAAACATTAGGTGCTATTAATCAAATTTAACAGGGCCAGTGAGATAGCTCAGCAGTCTAAAGTGCCTGCTTAGGCAAGCTTAGGCAAAGTATGGAGACTGTGGTTCGAACCCCTGCACCACATGCCATGCTAGCCCCACCACCAGCATAGGCTGAGCTGGCCAAAAAGAATTTAACAAAGGCATTGAACCCAGTGTGGGAGGGTCAAAACCAAGTAACAGTGTGAATGCTGTAAGTGGTAGGATGAATAGGAGGTAGCAGGAGAGGGAAAAAGCCCTGGGAAAGAATGTTCAGGAGAAGAGATGCAGCTTGTCTTAGGGGTGCTCACTGAAGTTCACTGTTGTACTCATATTTTCAGGTCTTACTTTGTGGGATTTGATGCAGCAAACTGAATGGTATTGCTTCTGAATCTCTAGCCTTACACAGAGTATTTAACACCTCAGAGGTGCTCAGTGGAATATAATGATAATTATCACTGTTCCTTCTAGGATGATTCAGAGACTCAGTAGGCAGAGAGTGGCCTTGAAAGTACAGCAGGCATCAATCAGACTAAATCAGCTTTCTTCTGGGAGCCCTGGTGGGAACCTGGTCACTTTATGGGATCCTTTAAACTTGATGTAAACAGAATTGAGCCTGCACTAACTAGGTGCACACTCTAGAATTGAGTGGGTTTAATAAGCATCAGGAAGATGACAAGCTAGGAGTGCCTGCTTGTGTGTTATTATAAATGGGACAGTTAGACAACAGTGTTTAGGAGACTGAATTTTGAAATGCTGGATTGTCTGTCACTGTAATAAAAATCACTTATTTGGGTGATCATTAAATGATGAAAAAAGAAAGTAACCTGAGAACAGTGAATATAGATGCAGTGTATCAGTAAGTTATTGTTTTATTATTATAGCAGAGATGAAACATATAAATAAAATAAACTGTTAAGAGACAGTATTTTTTACATAATATTTTTTAAACAGACAGGAATTCAGTGCACAAGTAAAGGCATCAACTTTAGATAGCAAAATGAGTGTCTCTGTACTAGCAGGTGGAAAGGTAGGTTACATTTATATAGTATGAGGGATATGGGAGAGTTTTTCAGATGGTGTCTTTGTTAGTTTTCTAGTTTAGGAGACAATACCTGACTCCCAAAGTTACAGGAAGGCTTACTGTAACTCACAGTTGTAAAGGGTTTCAGTCCATAATTGCGTGGCCTGGTACAGAGGCATCAAAAAGAGAAACAGGTCATGGCAGGAAGAAGGCAGCGAAGCATTGAAGTAGCAAGTGACAAGCAGCCAGCAACAACAGCAGGCTTCTTCTGTCCCTTATATTCTACCGAGGTTACCTTCCCTTCGGTCATGTAGCACTCACACTCAGCTTGGGTTTTCCCATTATCCGTATCAAGAACTATGCCAAAAATCAATTGACTAATTTAGTAATCACATACACTTGATCTCAGAATTACACATTCTATATCCAGCCACCTCTGAGAAGCCCCACCGGTGACTCTGAGGCTTAGGTAGCACATCTAGATGGAAGTTGTAAGAGGTGGTTTCCATTTCCTCTTTCATGTGGAAATACATCACTATTTGGCAGAACTGAAAAGGAGATATTGAAAGGAGTTTTTTGAAAACTGAGATAAATAAAAAAGGTGAATAGCTGTTTGGTAAAACTGGAAAACAAACTACTGAAAAAGACTAGTATGGTATCTTGCAAAACTAAATACCTACTCAGGATATTGGTCATAATTTAATAATTGTCATTGTGGTTTTATATTTTAATTTCACCATGTGAAATTGTGTTATTACTGGAAAATGGTACATAAAAATTCCATTGAATAGGAAATGCAGTTTTATTAAATGCAATGAATATAAAAGAGGGAAAGACAACTAGATCTGAAAATGTCTGCAAAAAGAGATTATAATCAATGAGAATGTGTTTATGCTCTTCAGAAAGAAAGAAGATATTATGAAAATGATTGATAGCACAAGATGGTAGTTTCAGTATAGTAGAGGTTATAAGAGATGATCAAAGGAATGCCAGAATTGTACTAGAAGAAGTGGAATGGAAAGAGTTAGTGATGGTAAGAGTGTAAGAGGCAACAAATTAACAATATGGAAGAATTGAAGTTATTGGTAATTAGAAAGTTTAGAATATGAACATTGGCTTCTGGGACTGAAGGTGAGGACAAAATTATTGGAAGAAAGTTAATAAAATGGAAGACAAAACATTTGTCTAGTATTACCTATGTACATATTTGTATTGAGGTTTATAAGTATTAAGAGAGACATATTAATGCATTTTATTAAAAAATTGAACAGTGCTACCAGAAATTGCTTTGCAAAAATATTTGTAATTTAATTTCTACAATTTTAAAATTAAAGTTGTTTCAGTTCACAACTTTGGGAGTGCAATTTGATAGAAAATATTTCAAAAATATTCCATATTTATAGTATTTTGAAGATTTAAATACCATACAAACAATCCTTGATCTGTCATGAGTGTGCTGTACTTCACATAAGCTGTCTTTAAATAATATAGCTAAAACATTTTCTCAATAAAGAATATTTGGTTCACTTCATTTAAGATTAACACTATCTTATAATGGAAGATGTAAATTATTTTTGAAGAGAGTACAAAATATAATTAAAACAGAAAAATTATGAGTGATACCGATTTTCTTTCTTGAATTTTTCATTCATTTTGAGGAAAAATAACAAGAAAATGGTTTCAAAACAGGTTAGTATGACAGTTACAATAATTAATGCATTGCATATTGTCATCATAGTAGTTATTCAGAGAACAAGATGCAGACATGATATCTTATCTAAATGATATAAGTACAAACGTTTATTCTCATTTAACTAAGAGAAATTAGCTGTATATTTATCCTATTTTGTATACACATATATTTTTTTTAGTACAAAATGGTGCTTTATATTCCTCTCTTTTGTTTTGTCAGAGATGGGTGTTCCACTGCTGTTAGAGAAGCTATCTTTGGATATGTAGTTGAAGGACGTTTTCATACTTGAAGCTAGTTCAAATATTGTAGGTATTTGAATTGAGGAAAATCACCCAATATAGTACAATAGTCTGTAATAGTAGTGGGTTATCAGCAGAACTAGCAACTGTTAGAAGTTGCTTACTTGAGTCTTTTACAACTTAGCATATTAATATGGCATTAATTTTTGTAACTCATGGTTATACTTTTCTACTAGATCATTGAGATCAAGTTGAAGCAAGACCTATATAATTAAAAATGTAATTTTTGTATCTGACAAGGTCGGTCAAATCCCCTCAGGAGTTATCTTCAAACCATGCACAGCAGTTTGTAGATGTTCGGTCAGTGGCAG
>PVJA010021880.1:0-34982 GCA_004027025.1 Myocastor coypus
CTGCCAGCCTCAGTCCAGCCTCTGCCAGCCTCCGGCAGCCTCTCACGTCCATCTCCCTGCCAGCCACGTGTGTAGCCAGCCCGGAGCCCCCTCCACCCCAGCCGTCACACAGCTTTCCCTGCCTGGCCTGCCTGCCAGGCCGGGTCCCACTTGTCCTTGAACATAGAGCCCCCGTGTGGCTGAGCCCACGGTCTCCTTGAGCCCCCTCTGCCCCACAGCACACGGTACCCCCTCCCCCAGGTCTGTGCCCAGCGCTCACTCTGCTGCCTCAAATGCCTCAGATAATCACCATGGCGGTAGGTCAAAAACCAGTCCTGGGTTGTCCTCCCCTCGCAGCATCATGGCGTTGTCACCACCCCAGGAGCATCTGCAGGCAACGCCTGGACCCCAACAGGTTCCATAGATCCTCCTTAGGGACGAGCCATCACCAGCCACGTGAATGAGGGGACTTTGGGCCTGGGCTGCTGTGTGGCTTTGGACAAGTGCCTCAGCCTCTCTGTGCTCCCCTTCCTTTCTCAGAGTCTGGGTAGTAAGCACTGTCTGCACCTGGCTCAGAAACATTTTTTAAATTTTCTTTTAAATCATTTATTTCCTTATTAATTTGGTACAGAGTCTCACTGCTCAGCTCCGACGTGCAGTGATCCTCCTGTCTCAGTCTTCCAAGTGCTGGGATTGACTGCATGCGCCGCCACACCCGGTGTCTTCCAAAGCCCATATGACATGCTGCACAGGGGATCAAACCCGGGTCCTTGCGCTTGCCAGGCAGGCACTTAGATCACTGTGGTTCATAAGCATTTAACTGCCCCTTTCTTCCCCCTGCTCAGAGCCCAGGCCTCTTCTGAGTTCTCGAGTGCTTTATAGTTTATGTTTACCCAGAGCCTTTCAAAGAATTCTCTCCTTTAGGTTTGTCCAAGCCCTTCTGCAGTTGATTTATCTACACTGAGTGTGGGGCTGCTTGGATCACAGAGGGGCAGCTGGCGGGGCCTGGAGCCCCTGCTGCACCCCAGGAGAGCTCCCTCAACCGTGAAAGGTTCTGGCTCCTGCGTGGGTGTGACGGGCCTGGGAACTCACAGCCCTAGAGGGTCCTGGCCGGGGTCCTCACACCCTTTGAGGCCCAGCGGGGGCCCGGGCAGCACTGGGCCCTTCGTAGACACATCTGCTTTCCTCCCCAGTGCCCCTTTCCTCAGCCTCCCGAACAGTGCACCCTCCCCCCCGCCACCCACCGCCCTGGGCGGAAGTCATGCAAAAGCGAGGCTCTGTGAAGCCAGGCTGCGGGGGGACGCCCGTGGGAAAACCTGCCTCCCCTGTCACCTCATTAGACTGAGTCTTCCCACGCGCCGCCTCCAGATCTCAAGTCCCCAGAAGCGGGGCACCATCTGCTCCAATAACGTGGCTTATGATTTATGGTGATGATTACCATTCCTTATTTTTTTTTTTTTTCCTTTTTGCCAAACATCTGATTTAACAGGGGAAATGCAATCCAGAGGGGCTGTGGACCATAAAATGCAAAAGTAAGGAAAACGCTGCCAATGGCCTCTCCGGTAAGAGCTTTGGAGATGGCTCTGGGGGTGGGGGGTTCCTAATGGGGCCAAGCGGAGAGAGGGACCCGGGCTCAGTCACAGCCCAGGGAGGTGACTTCATGCTACAGCTGCGTCCAGCTGACCCCCAAAGCCTCTTGCAGTCATAGTTGGGGCTTTGGCAGAAGCGACTGGATCTTGACTATACGACACTGGGATTGATTCAAGGTGCCATGCTAGGCTCAAGGGCGCTAGGGTGAAGGGTGTGAGTGCTGCCGACCCCAAGTAGCTGAGGGCACGAGGGACAGAAAGAGCTGTGGTAACACCTCCCGTCTGCCATGGACCATTTCTTTCTGTGATGGCCCTGTGCCGTGCCACCTGGCTTTGGAGCCAGCTGATTATGGACTAAAACCTCTGTAAACTGTGAACCAGATAAACCTTCCCTCTCTCAAATGGGTGTTTTGTCTCATCAGTGGGAAAGTAGCTGACATACCCAGAAGCCTGATGTCCTACAGAAAGCCCTTCCTGCTGAAAGCAGCGCCCCCACAGGCCTCCCACCCACCCTGGGCCCTGCCTGCCCCCTGCTGTCTGTGGCTCAGGCCACCAACACTCCCTTGCCAGCTCCTTGGCAAAAAAAGTGCACCTAGCAGTGCCTACCTCTGTTCCCAGCCACCCCCGCAACCTGGCCCCAGCACACTCCCTTCTGCTTTACTCCTTTGAGCAGCCAGGAGTAATGGGAGCCCTGCTGGGCAGGACAGGCAGGGACACCCAGGATAGGAGCTTGTGGTGTGATTCCGGGTATGTCCCTTCCTCAGCAAGTCCCTTCTCCGTCAATGCAGTGTCAGATGAGGGGATCACTTTAGGGACATCTTCCTCACCAAGAGGAGCAGGTGAACCCACCTTCTCTCCACGGGAATAAAAGCTCCAAAAGATCAGGGTTCTCTTTCCCAACAAGCACCCCAAGTGGGGTGGTGCTGGTCACACAGAAGCAGCTCTAAAAACTCCTTCAGGGCTACATTCTGTAAAGGCACAAGCAGTGGCAAGAAGTTGAAGGCATCACATTGTGGCCCCCTTTCTCAGCTGGCTCAGAAGAGGTGGCTTGGCGTGGGGGTGGGAATGTGGGCCCTGAGACTGCAGAGGCTGGGAAGACAGAACCCTCTGGAGGCAGAGGTGGGGAGAGGGCTGCAGGGCCCCTCCAGCCCTTGCTAAGAGTCCCGCAGAGGGCTGCTCAGCTCCAAGCATTTGTTTGCAGGTCCGGAAGCTAGGACAGGGACACAGGATGGCTGCAAACCTTAGGGATGTCAGGCCCTCGGTGGGGCCGCAGGACCCAGCACCAGGCCCTTTGCCTCTCCTTCACACTCACCGGACACAACTTCTGCCTGACCTGAGCCTCAGTTTCCATCACTTGACAACGACGGTTGGCAAGAGGAGTCCCAGAATCTTAAGGGAGCTCTGGGGTCAGATGAGTTGGTAAGTCAGGGTTAAAAGCACAAAACCAAGAGGCTCAGCGAAGAGTCATGGAAAGGGCCTCTCTTGACACACAGTTGCCTGTCCCTACCACCACCATCACTGTCCCCAGCTTTGCTGCCCACACTTAGGAGGAACATGGGGAAGAACTAAGAACTGAAATTCCTGTCTCCTGGGCCCTGTAGTCTAGGAAGGCGACAATAATGGGGGTGGGGAGCAGGCTCAAGCTGGGCACGGAGATGCAAGCCTATAATTGCTAAATTCAGGAGGCTGAGGCAGGGGGATCACTGTGAGTTCAAGAGCAGACTCAGCTCCATGGTGAGTTCGAGACCAGCCTGAACTACACAGCGAGATCCTGTCTCAGAACAAAACAAACAAAACCACAGAGTCAGAACAAGACAGGTAGGAAGCCTAACAAGTATGTACAAGTGTGTGTGTGCACGTGTGTGATGCCAGGGACCACCCAGGCCTCAGCTGCCTTGGAGACAATCTATACCTTCCTACACCCTCAGACAGGGGTCATCTGAGGCCGGGAGCCAGTGAGACCACAGGGTGGGAAGGAAGCCGCCTGGTGGGGGTGGGCGCTCTGCAAAGAACAATCTAGCCTTTGTAGTAGTCGCCGCTTCTCAGGACAGCCTAAAGCCCGACCAATGCACACACCATAATTTAATGTGCTGCAACAAGAAAAGTGCTGAGGACAGAAGAGCCGGTGAGCAGCACAGATGGCAAGAGGGCCTCGCTCATCCTGTCGGCCCAGCACCTGTGTCATGGGCCGCACATGAGGGAGGGGAGGCAGCCATACAAGAGCGTCTTTTTCTGCTGTTCTTTCCCGTAAAGTGCTCCGACGTTGCACTCCGTGGTTTTTGCTTCTGAGCTGTGTGTTTTGGAGCCACCACACTCCTCTGGTCTCTTTTTTTTTTTTTTTTTTTTGCAAACTTTGCAGGAACTTCTTGGAAGTAGAGGAGCTGGGAGGTGGGCAGGAGGGTGCGGGGAGTAGGAAGCAGCTGAATAAACGCAGAAGCACAGGGAGCTCCAAGCCTGCTTCCGTCACCTGCTGAGCGGCCAGGACAGTACCACAAAGCCCTGCCTCCTCATTTTTAGGGGAAAGTCCCAAAGGACTTGGCTGAGTGCTACAGGGGTCTCCCACTCTAGCGGCCAAGCCATCCCCATGGAGAATAAGTCACACTGCCACAGGGGGACCTCAGGGCTTGGGAACAGAACTGCATGGCCCTTGTCCTGGGGCTCCAGGGCTCTGCCTGGCCTCCCCTATCCTGGCGCTGGATAGGAGGCAGGGCTCCTGTGGGTCGGGGCGACATCCCTGCCCACTTCTTGGGATTCCTAAGAATCTATCCATCATGAGTGTGTTTGGGGGGCTCCAGTGGGGGCAGCCAGGAGAGCTTGTTCCTATGTAACTGGCAGTCCCAGTTGACCCAAGTTCACCACATCTGTGACACCCGAAATGTTCACAGGAAACTGGCTTCCATCCCTGCATGTCCCCCTCCACTGGGTTGGAGGCCTGGCAAAGGCTGCGGGAGAGTGCAGTGGCATCTGGGGGAGGCATGGGCATCAACCGCCACAAGAAGCGTCACTCGGGCCACTTCTGTGGCCTCACCACACCCCTGTGGTACCGACACTGTGCCTTTGATAGACGCTGCCAGATGTACAGAGAAGCTAAGTGACAATCACAGGCCACACCACTAGGAAGGGATTCCAGGGCCATTTGACTCGAGGTCACACCAGCCCTCCACCAGTTGGAAAACTATCTGTTTGGACAGCAGTCATGGTGGCTCACAGGGAAGAAAGAGACTATAAGGAGTCGCTCTTTAGCATCAGTGACAGCACATAGGCTGGTGAGCCCATGAGGGTAGCATAATCACATTATCAGTTAGCTATGGCTGTGTAACAGCCATCCCCAAACTCAGTGCCTTCCAGTAACTACCATGTATGATGCTCACAATCCATAGGTTGGCTGGGGGAGTTTCCTCAGTGGTGAGGGGCAGCGTGGGCAGATGGCTGTGTGAGCTGACCTCTGATGCCTTACTTTTTCTACACAGGCTCTTGGGCCTCCCAGAAGCCAGTCTGGCCACATGCTGATGACATGGGAGAGGCACAACTGGGTACCAGCAGGCTCTGTTTGTGTCGGGTCATGGCTGGTCCACTGGCTAGGTCTGTCTGGCGGAGATGTCTCTGCTGGCTTTAGGGGATTCCTGCCATGCCCCTGGGAGCCTGTCTAGCCCCACAGACACCCCCTGGGGCACCGGAACGGGAGACCAGGTGAAGAGACTGAAGCTTGTGGACCTTAGCCATGGGTCAGAAAGCTAGAGTGGCCAGGCTCTGCCGCTCATTTGTCATGGTAATACAGCCTCAGTGCTGAGGGCCGGGCAGGGAGATGGCTGGTTCTGTCCATCTGTGGTGGCCTGGAGCCGAGTGTCTGCTTTGGGAGCCAGCGCCCCATTATGGAGAGCCTGCTTGCCTGTCACTCCCTTGCCATGTCCCTCCTGCCACCTCTCTGAGAGCTGTGGGCAGGGCAAAGGTTCTCCCCCATGGAGGGCACTAAGGCCCGAGAGGCTGCCCTACTGTGTGCCCGAGGTAACACAGCAAGAGTCTCAACTAAACCTTCTCGGACTCTTCTTCGCAGGATGCCATCCTTCTGACTAGTCTCGGTCAACAGGCTCCAGTTTACCTAAGGCCTTCAAAGCAGAGCCACCTGCCGAGCTGCTCCTGAGCCCTCTCACCCCAGCCCAGGTGCCCCGGGCCTGAGTCTCCCCCACCCTTTGTCCCCACCTTTTGCTGGCTCTTGGAGCACAAGGTGGCAAGGAGTCCTGCCATGGAGCAGCGGCATGCCACAGAAGGGTTACAGTTTCCAGTGCCTCTTATAAATATTTCATGAAAAATCTCTGTTGAGCTAACCCCAGACTGTGGATGTCGACATTATTGCAGGCACCTGCACATTTTAATTGGTCCAAACAAGCTGGCCCATAATTGGTGCCTGGAAATCAGCACCAACCTGACTTGGCTACAAAATAGCAAGCTGGGTTCTCTGGAGAATTTGGTGTCTTAACTCTGCCATGGCTGACGAGTGGGAAAGTGTGGACGGTGGCCTGGTGAGGCTGGGATGCCCCATCCACAGGTGCCAAGTCCCCAGAGACCAGCCCAGCCCAGCGCTGGAAGCCTAGAGAGGCCCACACAGGCTTAGCACCTGAAGGCAGGGAAGCCTAGTGATTAGGACCTCAGGCTCGAGAACTGTGGGCCTCAGGATCTTCTGTGCTGTGACCCCTGTTGCCATTTGGACGAGATCTTGGGCCCGTTTGAGAATAATATTTGCAATGCACCAAGTACACACAATTGTGAAGCCAGCCAATTATATCTCTTATAAAAAGTCTAATATTTCATATTGGGAGAACTTGAAGTTGGTGCTTCGTGCATTATGTGACTGGCTCTGGGATCTGGCCAGTAACTACTGCAGCTTCGGGGCAGCGCTAGGCATGAACACTACCCAAGGGGTCTCTTCCTTGGCTCTCGAGGGACCTCATGGCCTCAGTTTCCACCAGCGGTCTCGGACCGTGCACTACGGCTGCCGCTTCCTTTCACTCTCGCAGGAAACGCTGCACGTTCTCAGACACAAGCAGATGTGGAGCTGCAGCTGTCCCGACCCTCGCCTGCCACACGACCTCAGGTTAAGGACCCTGCTTGGCTTCAGTGCCAGGCAGACCCGGCACTTCCTGGCTGTGCGGCCCATGTTCACCTCCTCTAGCGTCAGCTTCTTCACCTGCAGCACAGGCTCTGCAGACAGGCGCAGCTGGCTTGGAAACCCACTCTGTGGGGCTGGGCACAGATGGGAGGAGGGGAGAAGAATCAGCACTGAAGATGTGACATGATTCTATACCAGTTGCCCAAGGTGTATGTCATTATGATGTATCACAAACATATGCAGTGCTAGTAAAAAATCTATCGATCATAAGGAGTATTATATAGCCATAAAAAGAAGAAATCCTGCCATCTGGGACACCTTGCATGGATGTAGAGCACAGTATGCTAAGTGAAATGGGTCAGACAGAGAAATAGCATAGGACTGTACTTGTGTACAGAATCTAGAAAAGTTGAACTCATAGATGAGAATGGGGGTTGCCAGAGGCCTCAGGCGAGGAAAGAGGGGGAGAGACATTGGGCAAAAGTTACCAATTGCTGGAGGTGTGGAAACGTGCCTGTAATTCCAGCACTTGGGAGGCTGAGGCAGGAGGAGCTCTGTGAGTTCAAAGTCAGCCTGGGTTACAAAGGGAGAACCTGTCTCCAAAAGAAGTTACAAACTTTCGGTTATAAAATGAATGAATTCGAGGGATTGGATGGGCAGCACAGGGTCTCTAGCTGATAATGTTGAACTGAATTCTTGAAATTTGCTGAGAGCGTCCCTAAGCGTCCCCTCCGGGTGCCCTGTGTGAGACAGTGGATGGTTTTGTCGATGTCATTAGGGTACCTATTTCACAACATATAGAAGATCATCAAGTTTTCCATCTTAATTATATGTAATTTTGTCAATAATAATCAGTTACTCTAGAAAAAAGTAAAATATATATAAAAACTCTCCCACTTGATGGCACCCTTGGGACTCCAGCAGTGTTCTAAGCCTCAGGGTACTGGCAGAAGGTGACTGGGTCCTCCGCACCCAGCACCTCCCCACCCTGCAGGCCGTGCTGGTGGGACACACCCCACGCAGATCCTCCATCCCAGCCTCTGCAGGTCCTGGATGGCACACTGGGCTCCAGGGCCTGGGCACCCTGGAGCATGGGCCAGGGCCGCACTGAGTCCCTTCCATGCCAGTGCCTGTTGGTGTGACTGCCCTGAGAAGGTCACATCTGGAGGCCTGGATGATTCCTGCTGTCAACCCCAAGCCCCTGTGTCCCAGGAGCCTCGGGTGTGAGCTCCAGGAGGTGGCAGTCCCCACCTTGGTAGCAGTGGGCTGGGACCAGGACAGTACTCTAAAGCTGCAGGCTATTCAGAAAGTCAGCTGGGCAAAGACTGTCTCTCTTGCCAGGAATGGTTGCCGTGGTTATCTGTCCCCTCGGTGGTCTCTGGCCCAAGCCCCCCAGCGCTCACCAACAGGGTCTATGATGGCATGTCCCCATTTCCCCAATGGCAGCAACCTCTAATGCTGGGGGACTCCCAGGCACTTGCAGTAAGGCCCCAGGGGACCTATTCTCATTTTGGAGGTGCACAGTCCTCCTTAGCACCAGGCAAGCAGAGATAGTGCCTTGGGGATCCCAGTAGGAGGCGAGAGCTGGGGGCTGGCTGGAGTGTGGGGCTTCAGAGCACCTCCTGAGGGTTCAGGCTGGGCTCTAGGCACAGGCAGGGAGGTATGGAGTGGCTCCAAGTCCTTCACAGACTGTTAGCCCATGCTCCGGGAGGCCCTCTACGTGCACAAAGGCCTGGGGGGCAGGGGATGCGATTTGAATCCCATTTTACAAACAAGAAATTGATGCTCAGCTTAAGGCCATGAGCAGCATCCGGGACTCAAACCCAGGCCTTGCTGGGAATGGTGGTACACACTAGCGCCCAGGAAGCTGGAGCAGGAGGCTTGCTGCCAGTTCGGGGCCAGCCTGGGCTCCGTAGTGAGTTCAGAGCCAGTCTGAACTACACAGGGACCTTATCTCAAGGCCCCCAAATCTAAGCAAATTCCAGCCTGGACCCACTCACATTGGAGGCCTTCCTGAGCCACAGCTTTCTTACCCTATGAGGGACCCCAGAAGCTCGCCAGCACCCATTGCCATGTGCCCGAATGTGGGGCACTGCTGTGGGCTCCCCAGCGCCCTGCCTCCTTCTGCCCCAAGGTCCTCCAATGTACAGGAGTAGAAACCGAGGCTGGGTGAGGTTATACCATGGGGCTATTAGAGAGTGGAATCTAACCCGGATATGCTCACCTCTAAAGGTAATGAATACTCACTGAACACCTACTGTGTGCCCAGCCTTGACCTAAGTGCCAGGGCTACAGTGGGGGCCAAAGGTGGAGGCACGAGTGCATATGGCTTCCTTGCTAAGTGGGGAAAGAGACCAACACAGGGCTGAAGGGTGGTCACATGGTGCATCAGAGGGTGGCAAAGCGAGGACAAGACAGAGGAAGGAGTGCTGGGGGGGGCGCCCTGTCCTCAGGGTCCACGTGAGCTGGTGTTTCAGTGAGGACTCGCAGGAGGTGCGGGAGGAAGCCAGGAGGGTAACTGCGTGTGGTGTAACAGGTGCTTCCTTGGGACAGGGACTTCCTGCCTGGTGATGTGACAGGATGTGGCCTGAGACTAGCGGACAGGGGACAGGTTCCTGGGGTGGCTGGTGACTGCATCCCTGTTCCTCACTCTTCCTTCACGGAAGCATGGCCCTGATGTCTAGCTTGGTCACTGCCTGTGGACTCCCAGATGTTACGGGTGCAGGTGGGAGACGCCTGTCGGGGACCGTGCCCAGCAGCCTCCAGGCTGCTGGCGCTGCTTCTCCCAGAAGTGATTGGACTCAGCTTGGAGACTTTCCTGTTAGGGAGAAAGCTGCCCACCATGGTGCTGGACCGTCCGGCTGTCTGGGGCTGGAGCTTTGTGGCTTGGGGCATAGTGGGGAACTGGGCCTCTGGCTCTGGGAGGAAACCCAGACAATCCAGAACCTGTCCTGCCAGCCCAGGGCCCTGAGCAGAGCCTGGGTCACTGCACCAGGAGAGATGGGATCTTGGGCTAAAGGCCTGTGAGACTGGGTGGTAGGGGCTGGAACAGAATCTGTGGACTCAGCTTGCCCAGGAGGCCCTGACGGTGCTGCAAAAGTAAACTGTGCTTTCCTATAATTACATACATATTTATTTTAAAAGGTTATAATTTCCTGCTGGGTTGTTGCTTGATAAATACAGAGTTGTTTATTATTATTATTATTATTATTATTATTATTATTATTATTATTACTATTAACTGCAGCTCAAGAAAAACGAACCAAGGTTTGGGCATGAGCAGGGACATCTGAGGGTGCCAGGCAGTGGTTTTCTACCAAATCCCAACGGCTGAGAGAGCAAGATGGCATGGTGTCTGGGGGAGTGTGGTGCCCACGAGATCGAGGGGGCCAGGGAGGTGCACGGGCAAGAGGAGAGGGCTGAGCCCTGGTTGTGACAGCAGGAACACAGTGGCTGCCCTGCGGCTCTGGCTGTGCTCATGCACGGCTCTCGGCCCGGAAGGTCGTCTCGCTCTTCCAGAAGCTGCTGTAACAAGAGCTCTGTTTTGGATACCCACGGCCCATCCTTCCCTCCACCACATCTCTTGTCACCATGTGCTGTGACACTTGGCATTGCAGGCTGAACTGTGCCCTCCCCATCCCAGGAAAGAGATGCTGAGGCCCTGACCCCACTGCTGTGGAGTGTGGCCTTGCCTGGAAACTAGGCCTTTTAGACATAACCAGTTAGTAAGGGGTCCCCACACCCCTCTGCTAGGGTCGGCCCCGACCCCATGGGACAAGAAGACACACAGAAAGGTATGTGGGAGCAAGGCCGTGGGGACAAGACAGGAGCCACTGTACACCAAGAGCCACAGCCACCACCAGGGGCAGCAGGAGGGAGGATGCATCTACCAGCACCTCAGAGAGAGGAAGGCCCTGCCGCCATCTTGACTTCAGACTGAAGAATATGCGATGCTTTTGTTTTAGATGTCCAAGTCATGGTGTTTCTCCACAGCTGTCTCAGGAAACTCACACACAGGGTAGAGGCCCCGTGCTCCCCCTGGAGGACACCCATGGCTGTGACAGGGCAGGGCGGGTGCTTGGTCAATGCTGCTCACTGTGTGGCTGGAGCAGGAGGGTCCCCAGGTGGCCTAGTGGGGACTGAGGCGCTGTGCTTGTGCTTCCCCCTGCCACCCCAGCCACTGTGGTGGCCTCCAGTCTCGGTCTCCAAGGAGATTCTCAGCCTCCACTGGGGGTGGGGGGATGGGGGGGATGGGTGCCTCCTTACACTTTACTGGCCCCGAGAGTCCTTCCAAACAGGCCTGGAGCTCCCATCTCTCAGCCTGTGGCATTCGTAAGGCCAGACCCCACGTTTTCCTCTTGACGGCTTTTCCCTCGTGCTGAGTGTGTCGTCTGCCTCGTAGGCAGACTCCACCCACACTTTCCAGGTAGATGTAGCCCCCCAGCTTCGAGCGATTCATAGGCTCTGCTCTGCTGGCTGCCTAGCTTCAAGTGCAGAAACCTTCTGTGCCTCAGTGAGTCCCCGTGAGGCCGAGATCCGGGCATGGCACCGCTTTTCGGCACAGGTCTCCCTTCTTTTCTTATCATATTTATTCTTAAACACCTATAATAAATGGAGGTACCTTGTTTCTAGTCCATTTCTTTGTGCAGGATGACAAGAACCTTGAACAAATTTCCAGAAGGAGCCCACAGCAACTCAGTACCCTGTCAACACCAGGACTTCCCTGCAGGGACACCTCCAGGTGGCATGAGGACAGTGGCCTTGGAAATCAGGGCTGAATGATGAGGAGACAACCCAGCCTCACCTTTTGGGGCTTGGAGACCCCACAGGCCAAGCTGGAGCAGGCACTCCTGCAGCCAGGGCTGAGGCTGCCTTTTTCTGATGGGAGTTGGGGGACCCAACAGAAGAGAGGAAGAGGTTTGTCCTGGGTCACACGACCCCCATGGGCACCTCCTTCTGAGCCCTCATCCCTAACTGTGCTCCTCAGCCTTAGGGGCTGCACAGGGGTTGTGATGGGAGGAAAGAGGGGCAGAATCTCCAAGGGCCTTGGAGGAGCAGAGCTCGGCTTCTGGGGCTCCCGCCGAGTAGTGGGACATGCACCCCCAATCTGGCATTTTCTCTCCCTGCAGTCCCAGGAGGCAGGAACTCTTCACAGATGATGAACCTGAGGACAAGATGCTCCAGGGCCCACAGGCAGCGTGGCGACTTGAACCCGGGTCCATCCAGCCCCTGTGGGCTTTCTCTGCGTTCTAACAGAGCCCTGGGAAAAGGCTCCAGAGCCAGGTGGGTCAGGGCATGGCTCAGGCATCCACCAAGGGCACAGACCCTGCAAGCCCTCAGCCACTGGAAGAACTTCGAGGAACTTGGGCTTTGTGAGGTAGAGGAGAAAGCTCTGGGGTCCTCATGCCCTTGATGAAGGGCCTCTTCCAGGTGGAGTAATTAGGAGGGGGAAAGGAGGAGGAAGGTTCAGGCCAGGGCCCGGCAGGGAGCAGGGGCCACGGTGTGGTGCTCTGCCTGCTGGCCGCATCAGTAGAGGTGTGGCATGCAGCTGTAGGGGGCCAGTACCGTGCTAGGTCTTAGAGAGACCAGCTAGTCAGGACCTCAGCGCCAGCCTCTGCCTGCAGCTGGGCAAGGACTCTGAGTCCAGAGAAGCCAAGCAGGAAATGAGAGTTGGCATCCGCCACTCAAGGGCTCTCCAGTGGAGGAGCAATTAGATGGCTCCTTCTGGGTGGAGAGCTGGGACAAGGGCCTGCAGCCGGAAGATGCAGCCGGACAGAGCTCATGGGCTCCTCTTAGACACACTGGGGAGGCCGGCAGGGAACGCGGCGCCTCCTGAGGGCCATGCAGGTGAGGGCGATCAAAGGCGAGGAGTAGGCTGCCCCAGAGGGGCCCCCTGAGAGTTCTCCTCCTCCTCCTCTGGGTTTCTACGCCTGCTAAGCATTCTGATCTTTCCTTTGTCCTTGCACAGAGTCTTTGCACTGAGGGGTATGTATCCTCAGCCCATTTTGTATTCTGATTTTGAGACAGGGTCTTGCCAAGTCACTAAAGCACCTAGCATCCGCTCAAACCTGCCATCCTGCTGTCCCGTCCTCCACAGTGCTGGGATTACAGACGTGCACCACGCAGCCTGGCTCACGCTGACCTCCTGAGTCAGGATCGCCACCCCATCTTATGGGCTGGGAATCTGCATTTGAAGATAATCTGCTGCACAGCCACCACCTGGGGTCTTGTCTTCAGCCTCCTCCCCGCCTCGCCCTGCACCGTGCTGCCCACCCGGGAGAGAAGCCGCTCGTGACCACAGCAGGGTTCACCACCCTGCAGCAGGTCTCTTCCGTCCTGCTCTTCTGAGGAAGTGGGGGAGACACCCCTACCCTGTACTGCCCTGGGCCCCTCCTGTGATCACCCTGTGAAAGTTCCTGCTGATGACCCTCAGCTGGGTCATTGGCACCCAACGACGATGAGGTCAAACGCCACTCTCAGTGTTTCTGCAAGGGTGTTTGGGGTGACATGAGCATTCAGTCAGGGGCTTTGAAGGAAGCAGACAGGCTCCAACGTGGGTCCAATCTGGGGTGGCCTGTGGGAACAAAACCTGGCCCTCCTGAGCAGGAGGACACTCCACAGCCTTCAGACTTGAAGCCCAGCACTGCCTCTTCCCAGGCTGCCCTGCAGATGCGGGACGTGTAGCCTCCAAAACTGCGTGAGCCAGGAGCTTAAAATAGGCCTCTTGGTCCGCATCCCATTGCTCACTCTCTCTGAAGAGCCATGACGGTACTGGGAGAGGAACCAGGGAGCTGAAGGGAGACAAGACCAAGCCAGGCCCTCCGCCACCAGGGAGCTACTCCCCAGCCTTCCACACCCAAAGCTTCAGACTAGGGAGACCCAGAGATCCCCTGGTCCCCCTCTGCCACTGGACAGGACAGCTGGCACCCCAGTCAGAGAGATCCTGTCTTGGAGTGTTTGCGAAAAGTCCCAGAGTGGCAGGGTGGAGGGGTGCGCAGGGCAGCGGTCCCAGCAAGTGTCCTTCGGCCCTGGGGATGGATGCTCACGGCAGTCTCAGCAGGCACCCTCCTGATGGTTCTGAGATTCCAACGTCTGGGTCCTTCACCTCCTGGAGTCTCCCTGCAGGGCAGCCCCAGCCCAGTTCCAGGTCCCCAGGGGAGACGCAGCATATCCCAGCCTGGTACCCAAGCTTTCACCTAGTGGCTTTTTCCAGGTGCCTCTGGCTATTCAGAAAGAATCAGCCTAACATGAAGCCACCACCTTCCCGCAGGCTTGGGCAGTCGCTCTGAGGAAGCCCTCAGAGAGGGCTGGCCTGGGAGCAGGCGGAAGTGGAGCACTGAGGTCCAGCAGGCCTCAGTGTCACCAGACCCATGATCAGCATTTCCTAAGCTGAACCCACAGGCTCTCCTCAGACCCAATGCCCATCTGCACCAGCAACACTGGGGTCCTGGGAGTCACCTTCCAGGTGTCCTCTCTCTCCCCATCCCTGTAACAACTGTAACCAGACAACTGTCACCAGGATGCCTCCACTTCGATTATCGGTGTCCTTGGAGCTCCCCCTTGAGGCCATCTCGAATTGCCCTTCTCCCCCCCACCCCAGGCCCTTGAAGGGGCATCAGCGACGGCTGTGTCTTCTGGGATCTGCGGTGCCCCAGTCTCCCAGCACAGCTCTGTGGCCCATCTTTGATCCTGCATTGCCGTCCTCACCCGTGCTAGAGGGATCCCGGAAGTAGGAACAGAGGCTGTCTTTCTTGTCACCAGTGTCTGGCGCTGGGCCTGCCATGGACAGAGAACACAGTAGGTACCTCCGTGCGCCCACAAGCAGCCTGACAGGGACGGAAGATGCACAGAGAGGCAAGGGGGAGAGAGAGGAGGTCGCGTCTAAGGCTCTCTGGAAGCGGTGGCATCAAAGAGGGGACCCAAAGAAGAGGTGAAGGTTCCAGTAGGCAGAGACAGGAGGAAAGGAAGAGGCACTGCCAATCATGTGTGCAAATATTCTGTAGACACTGGCATCCCAGAGGAGGGCACGCTTGGACCAGCGTCAGCGCTAGTCCCCTGGAAACCTCAGGCTTGACCTGGCAGACCACAATCCCAGGTATCTAAATACCTTGCCCAGATTCTCCACTGTTCTGACTCACATCCCTCAATCCCACTCTAGCAGTGACCCTTTCCCATGCCTTCCATTTACCCTCTGTCAGCCCAGGGCCTCCAAGAGTCAGGAAGGGAGCCAGCATTTCTGGGTGCCAGACACAAGATCAGGCCCTGGAGGGCCCAGCAGCTAAGGCTCTCCCCCTGCCCCTGAGACCCTCGTTCTCTGGAGATCTCTTGTGGAGAGGGGAGAAGACAAGCTTCAGGGCTAAGAAAAGTATTTGGACGCATGGACAGGTCTCTATGGTAACAGGGAACTTGAGCAAGTATCGCCAGAAGCCCACAAACAAGAAGGCGTCGTTTCTCCCAAATTGGGCCGTCGTATCCAGGAAGCTGGCCTGTGGGCTGGGGCTGGGGTGCAGCACGTGGGTGTCATTAGAAGCCAAGCGGTAGGGCCCATCGGAACTCAGAAAAGGGCAGTCTCACCTGGTACCCTGGAGAATGTGGTGGGTACCGGGGAGCACAGGCTCAAGTGTGCCGGATCTACTAGAGAATGAGACAAATACAAAGCAAAATCAGGCACAAACCAGTAGAAAAGCGACTCATAGCAGAAGTCTGGCTGCACGGACTTTGGCATCAGAGACTTATAGAACGTTCTTTCTGGACTGAATTTTAGTGAGGGGAGAAATTAGGAAGATGGGGAAA
The DNA here is from genome assembly GCA_004027025.1 of Myocastor coypus. Taxonomy (NCBI): domain Eukaryota; kingdom Metazoa; phylum Chordata; class Mammalia; order Rodentia; family Myocastoridae; genus Myocastor; species Myocastor coypus. The sequence continues at coordinate 15,469 of PVJA010021880.1, forward strand.
GAGAGAATGGGATGGGATATTTTGGGGTGCCTACTGGCTAAGCAGCAAAAATGAAAGACCAAAGAGCACCCCAGTCAAAACTGGGGGTCCATATACTGTTTACCAGAGATTTTAGTGAATATATACATGTGGAGTTTACAACCCAGCCTGCACTGGGTCAATGCTCATGAAATGTCACCTGTCATTATGTCAATTTGGTTAATCTTCAATCACCTATGAGGTGTGTGCTTTGGTTTCTTTAAGACATGATCTCCCTACATAGTCTAGGCTGCTCTTGGCCTCCCTATGTAGCCCAGATAGCTTCAAACTTATGGCAATTCTCCTGCCTCAGCCTCCTGAGTGTACTGCCACACCCTGTGAGGTCTTTCGTGTCCTTTCATTTTGGGATAAGGAAAAAGGAACAAAAAGAAACCTCCAGCCCAGAGAAGATGCAGCATAGGATGGAACAGAACTCACCCAGGCAGGGCTCCTGAACCTTGATTTCCCAGGGTCCATGCCTGCTTGTCCTGCCATGGGGTGAGGGCAGGCCTGCCTCCGGTTCCTGAGTCTTGATCCTCCAGAGCAGTGGTTCTCAACCTTTCTAATGCTGTGACCCCGCAATACAGTTCCTCATGTTGCAGTGACCCCAAACCAAAAAGAATAATTTCGGTGGCGACTTCAAAACTGTAATTTTGCTACAGTTATGATTCGGAATGTAAATACCCGACCCCTGTGTTTCAGTCGTTCGACCCCCACCGGGGTCGCGACCCACAGGCTGAGAACCGCTGCTCCAGAGGATCTTCCACACTCGCAACACAGGACCCCTGAGGGGGTTCAGGGAGCTGAGGACCTTTCCCTCCGCCCTTCAGTCAGATGTGGGGGTCATGAGCCCAAGGGATGGTGACCTCATGGCCCCTTCTCCTGAGGGATGACATAGTAGTAGTCCAGGAGGTCACAGATATGGGTTCCAGCCCCAGCTCTGCCACCACCAGGCTGCAAGATCTAGCACAAGTGACTTTCTCTACCTCAGACAGGAAAGGGTTGGACTCAATCACCCTGAGCTTCCGGAGGCCCCTAGTTTACTCCTCCAAGGACCACAGGTACCTCTCCTTAGGAAGATGCGAAGTGCCTGCCACGACGTCACTCTGGGCCATAGTGATGCCACTTTACAGAGGAGGTGACAGAGACACAGGGAGGTCGGGCCTATCAGGAAGGATGATCTCTAAGCTTGGGCATTTCTGACTCTACATCTATCATAAGATGATAAGCAAACAGCAGAATCCAAACAAATGAAAAGCAAATAAATGTAAATGCCTCTTTTTGTTTGGTTTGGTCTTTTTAAAGCATCTTGCTTTTCAAAGACCATGCTTCTCCAATTCCTCCTTCAGAGACAAAGTGGGAACTGAGATCCGCTTCAGAGTTTACAGCCCCCACCCCTGGCTGTCTCTGAAGAAAACAAAGTAGAATTGGGGCCTCCAAAGCGGGGGTCTGGGTCTCTGATGGCTCATGGCTGATGCTCAGAATCTGCTGTCCAAGAGTTCCCATGGGGGCAGCTCATGTCCCCAGGGCTCCCCTCCCCCCCAGGCAGTAGTCCACCAGCCAGCCAACCACCAAATGGCTCCATGTGGACCTGACCTGGTCCTCTGCCTGGCTCTGTCTGGAAGCAGAGCGCCCCCTGTCTTCCAGTAGAGTCAGGGAAGCGCGAGGTTTGGGGATAGCACCCCTGGGTCCACTGCCCGGCCTAGGCCTTTCGTCAGTCCTGCGGGCCTGGCCTTATACTCTCTAGGCTCCACCTTTACATTTGAAAATTTGGGAGACTACTTCCTCTAAGAATTATACATGTGTTAACTGAATTTTTAGGTCTGGTATCAGGAACGCCCCCAAGGACCCCCTGGGAGGAAGGAGGACTCCCAGTGGGGCAGGGGCAGGGAGGGCCGCGGTGCCTCCCGGGCAGCCTCCCGCGGCAGGCTTGCTGCGACTCAGTGTAGAGGACAAGGCACACAGCAGAGTACAAAAGCTGCTGCCCTAGTTATTGTGGAAGTGTGTGGCACCCGGGGGCACGTGATAAATGTGTGCTCTTTCCCTGTTCCTGCTTCTTGCCACCTGCCATCCTCTGCCCCTGGATTCTTTATGAGATGCTCCGCTAAAGACCGGAGCCTGAGGAAGGGCGAGAAGGCACAGGCCGCGTGAGCCGTGGGGATCTTGAGGGCTTCTCTCCACAGCATGAGGGTTGAGCAGACCATGACCCAAGAGCACAGGCCTAAATGCTTCTTGCGAATAAGCAGGGTCTGCTGGACCCCGAGAGTACCCAGGATCAGACGCTGCCACCAATCCTTCCATTTGTCACACTGAATACAAAGACCTGCTCCAGGCAGCAGCTCCGTTTGGAGCTACAGCGCCACCTTCAGGCCCACCTTTGCTTTGCATTTTCTCTTCCAAATACTGCTGCCAGGCTGTAGGTCTTAAAGGGGTGGTCGGATAGTGGCGTGAAGGCGCCAGCTGGATGCTCACCGCGCTGACGTGCCCCCCGACAGGGGAGCCCCGGGGTCAGTGGAGGTTCATTGCCAGCAAGTGGCAGAACTGTGCTCCAGGCCGAAAACTGGCAGGGCAGAAGAAGACCAATTGCATTCTCAAAGTGGGGAAACGGGCTTGGAGCTCTGTTCACTGTTCCAGGGAGTTGGAGGCAGAGCTAAGGCCTGGACACAAGCTTTTGAAGTGCTGCACGCCTGTGGGCTGCGATGCTTATTCCATGATAGCTGCACCTAGGAGAGGCATCTCTCCAAGCCCCCCAAGGCCCACAGCCAGAGAGGTTCCTCGAAGTACTAGAAATGTCAGTAGATGGAGTGGGGTTCAGGGGTGGTGACTGTGGGTGAACACCAGAACATGGCTTCCATCGGTGAGGAGAGTCCTTTGCTCAAACCATGGACATAAAGGGCTTCGTGGCCAGGGCTCACCCACCCTCTATACCATCACATTCGCTCACCCTTTCCCTCCAGAAAATTCCCATTTACTTTCACAACCCAGTCATTAATTGCTGTCTTGTGAGGACTTTGGTCCTTCTGCCCTGTGTGTGTACATTTGAGAGACTGACTGCTGGATGGGGTCCTCTGTGCTAGGATGCTTTGTGTGTTTATTTTTCTCTGTATCTCCAAAAGCCAGACAGAGCTAGGCACAGAGCAGATGGGTCCTGAGAAAACCATCGATGATGGATGGATGGATGGATGGATGGATGGATGGATGGAGGATTGGTGGATCATGGATGGGTGAGTGAGTGGGTAGATAATGGATGGATGGATGTGCAGCCTGGTGGATGGATGACTGACGGATGGTTGGATGGATAATGGATAGGTGGATAGTATGGATGGATGCATGAGGAATCACTCTCTACATCCCAGAACAAGGCTATCATCTGTTTCTAAGGAAACATCCATCTAAGTATCTGTTCACAGTCAAAGGTCAAAAGGTATACAAAGAATAGTTGTGTCAGGGTCACCCTCCTCCTTGGGCTTCCCAGAAAACCTATCAGAAACTATCAAATGGCCCTCCAGGTGTGTCCTTTGGATGCCCCTGACAGGGTCAGCAGAGCTGCTGAGATGAGTGTTCCTGGACTTTTCCCTCAGAGATCTGGCTCAGTGAGTCTTGGCTGGGGCTTGGAAACTGGATTGCTTTTATTTTTAGAAATGATGATAATGGAACCCAGGGCCTTTGCACTGAGCTATATATCCAGTCTCATCTAAAAATTTTGTGGCAGGGTTTCATTAAGTCACCCAGGCTGGCCTCAAACTTGCAATCCTCCTGCCTGAGGCCCCCAGTATCTCAGATTATGGGTGTACACCACCACTCCTGGTAGAAATCAGAATTTTTTTAACCCTGTACCACTGAGGTGATTCCCACAGGCCTCCATCAGTGTGCCAGGGACTTCGATGAGGAACGGCTTGTGGGGACATGACAGGGACTACCTCGGCTGGTTGTCCCATCTGAGAAGGTTGCAGAACTGACCCAAAGTCCCAGTGTAAGTGGCAGAAAATAAGCAGAGACCTTTGGGAAGCCCAGGGACAAAGGAAGGCTTCTGGCTCTCCCCAGCCACTATGCTCCCAGCTCCAGCTGTAGGGTTCTGGCCAGGCCCCTGGAAAAGTCACCTCATCCCACCCACAGCTTTAGGGCCGGGCACACAGCCAGCAGAGCCCAGGGTAGCAGGGCCAACACTGTGTTTACCACGGCTGAGAAGCCGCCAGCCCTGCTCAGTGTCTATTTCTACCTAAACACAGCTCTGGCTCCCAAAACACAGGCTCTGCCAGCCACCATCAACAGACCTGGAACTCGAGGCTGGAAAGGCCTGGAGGACAGGGGCAGCACCAGAGGGTGGCTGTGGACCAGAGGACAGCCAAACATGCTGGCACATGTGGGTGGGCAGCGTCAGCAGGCCACATGTTGTACTCCCCCAGCCAGAGGCCCTGTGGCCTAAACTGTAATCACACCACATCCTCTACAGAGCACCTACTATGGGCAGCACCTATTACACGTAGATTCTGTATTTGGAGCCTTCCTCTTCTCATAAGCCCATACACAAGAAAATGGTTTTACAGTTAGCTATCACATAACCCCAGGATGCAGGTAATATCAGGCATTCTGCCTGTGTATGGAGGTGAATTCCAGAAAGCCAAAGCAAATTGGCCAAGCCCTGAGCTGGTGAGTCGGACCTGGAGTCCAGGTCCTTCTGCTTTCCTAGGTTCTTCTGCTGCTAGCACCCTGGGCCCATGTACTCCAGACCTTCTGGCCTCCCTGCCTCCATCCCTGCTGTCCCCTCCACCCAGAATGTCCTGCCCCCAGCTGCCCCTGGTGGCCATGAGCACCAGCCCTCTGATTCTCAGATACACACCCTCAAACCTTTTCTTCCCAAAGCTCCCCTGAGTCCCCCTCCCACCCCAGGAGGGCTCCCAGCTGTGTTTCAGGGGCTCCTTGCTTGGCAGGAATTCAGCATCATTTTCAGCAGCCACCCACCACTGACACTAGTGACAAGCCCCAAGCCTCAACCTCCAGCCCCACTCCCCTACTGCCACCCCTCATCCCCCACCACCACACCCCATCCCCAGGCCCTGACTCAGCAGGCTCCCAGGCTGTCTCCCTGGTTATCTACACAGGTCCAGTGTCACATGTGTGTGCTGAGTGCCTGCCTGTCATAGCCAGAGGCCACTTGTCACCACTGAGGGTGGCATGGCTCTTGGTCCAGGTAGGAGCACTGAATTCTAGGCTGGAAGTTCAGCTCTGAGACCAAACCCTAGCAAGGCTTCAGATGAGTTCCTGAGTGTCTAGGGGACAAGGGACTCCTCTGTCACTTGGCTTGGTTAGGCCCTCACTGCATCAATGGGGGAATCTGTGTCTTTACTAAGGTCTCACTACCACACCCTTGGAGTGGCCAAGGGAAACTGACCCAGGCCCACCTGAATAGTTGCAGCCAGCCAGGGGGCCATGATGCCAAGACTGGACCGTGGAGCTGATGTAGCTCCATGTGGGGTGTGGCTGTTGTACCCTGTTGTACCCTCATGTGGCACTGATATGGAAGCCACGGAAAAAGAACCTGGACCCAGGATGACTCTTCCATGCCACCTGATGGAAGAAGCTTGGTTATCCCAAGAGGATGGTCCTGACCCACCAGAGTGGCAGTGGGATGGACAGCAGAGAAACTCTAGCAATATCTCAGAAGGAGCATCTCCAGAACCCAGTGACGCTAGCTAGCATGTGGCAGGGAGGGGACAGGGAGGCAAAGGGAAGGTTCCCTGTGTTCCCCATGCACGAGTCTCCCACGCTATAACACTAGCTACCAAGCACTGCGACAAGCCATTTCCTCACACTCCGAGTGAGGTCAGTGGTGCTCAGCGGCACAGAAAGAAGCCCATAGCTTCCCTGGGACAGGCATCTCCAAGGAGAGCACCGTAAGCATCTTTCAGGTCTCAGGCACTGTTGGACACAGATGACACAGCCCAGTCTTGGCCTCTGAGGCCCCCTCCTGTAGACCCCAGTCCCCAGCAGGACAGGTCTCTTGTAGTGGTTTGCTCTGAAATTTTCTTCTCTGCTGCAGACAGGGGAGAATGCCTCCTGGTGTGACTTAGGGAACCAGGCTGAAGAGGATGTCAAGTCCAGGCCCATTTTTCCCAAGGAGTCACCCGCCAGCCTTTTATCCAACTTTGAGACACTATTCTTCAACTCCCGGCCATCACCGGGAGCTGCAAAGCAGTTAATTACAGAAGTATAATCCCCTTCTGTGCCAGAAGCTGCTCGTCTAGGGCTGTGAGGAGATAAGATTTATGCCTCTTTCAATTCCTTTATTCTCTCATCAACATAGATTCATATTTCAGTTTCCCGCATTGGCAACAAAAAGGAAGCCCGCTCAGTCCGCTGCTGCCTGCAAGAGATAAATTAGGCTGCACAAAGAACCCATCCTATATACTCAATCTCTTTCCCTTCCTTTCATGTCTGTGATTATAAACAGAGTCAAGGGCAGTTGAAATATATCCCTCTGCTGCCTGTCGCGGCCTTGTCCAGCTCAAAGAGGAGACAGCGGTGCGATAACAACCTGAGCAGCCCAGGAATAGCGGAACACAGCCCCTCACCACCGCACGCCAGTGTCCCGAGCAGACCCGGTGCAAAGCCCTTGGTCTCCTGCCATTCTCTGCTCACAAAATTATTTCCAAAGGCGCCAGAGAGGGAAGCGGCACACCCTGCCACCACAGGCGCTTTCATTTTCTCCAGCGCTGTTTGCTCAGAAGAAAGGGCCTTAGGATTTGGCGGGCTGTGTGGCACGATTGTGCCAGGGCCCCCCGCCAGCGCCACAGCGCACTGACAGAGGTCGCCCGCAGATCACAGGCTGCAGAAGACAGCCAGTTTTAGCAGCCAGGAGAAGCAGATTCTGGGCTCTTTGGAGAAAAAGGCCACTAACAGGAACAGTCCCTTGTAGAGTGACATTATTCAGTCTCTTGGCTGTTCTGCTGCCTTTGTGGCATTTGGGGCTTTGCCTGAGTTGTTCACTCTCGGCGTGAAGGTGACATAGGAGAAACAAGGGACCGCAGCAGAATGAACTGATTTGTCCAAAGAAATAGAGCGAGGCGTTGGCCACACAGAGAGCGACACAAGTCCTGGTGGCACCAGCTGACGGTGGCACCAGCTGCAAAGCATGAGGCATGACACTAGGAGTCATCTGACTGTCTTCATGACGACAGAAGGAACAGACAGCCTCAGCCTCACTGTGCAGAAAAAGAAGTGGAGGCCTGGCCAGGATAAGACGCTCTCGCTGCAGGTGGCTGCAGGTGGCAAAGGCCCACAGCCAGCGGCCAGCCCCAACTCGCCCCTGTGATGCTGCCTCCCCAGGGGCAAGTCTGGCACCCTGGCTCTGCTGGGAGGTTCTCTTTGTGACTTCTGACTTGGAGGGGTGGGGAGGGGGCAATCGAGCCCTGGAAGGGTAAAGGAAGGAGGGAGGAAGGGAAGAATTCAACAGCCAGCCCAGCCCCTGCAATCTGATGTCACCCCGAAAGATGTAAGACAACAGTCTTTAACGGACTTTGAAATTCAATTATACCTTTATATTTGCAGCAGACAAGTCGTCATCTAAATCACCTGGCTGCCATAAACACCCCTAGCTTCCGAGCAGAAGACAAAGCTGATCCTGTCTGGAAGTAGAGTGACTTCTGCGCCTTCTTCCCCTGAAGACCTGCACCTCCGGCCCCAAGCCAGGCCCCTGGCCCTGTCGCCAGCGCAATGCCTGGGCCGCCCACTGATAGCTAAGCAGCAAGCTCTGATTCTGAGCCCTAACTGGGCTTCCTCAACTGCTCTGCACCCCCAGCCCACACCGCCAGTCCTCACGAAGCACGGGGTCTCCTGACCCTCTGGACCATTCTGTGGTTTAGTGGTGTTCCTTCATTTTTTTCCTAAGAGACTCTCTGTGAGATCTCTGGTGAAGTTCAGTGCAACAGATTTTCCCAATGCTTTCCAGGGACCTCTAAGGGGTAGCTGAACTTTTCTCCTGTTTTTAGATTTAAAAAGAATAAGAGGTGTGACAAAAACACAGTAGATGTTTGAGTTCTTTTAAACTGTTACCGTAGAAGACACGTGAATATTAATCCTCCTGAAAATCCTCCCCCTGGTTTCTAACACATGCTCCCCACCATTCTTGCTGCTTTCTGGAGCAATTCTGGAAGGCTTCTTTTTTTTTTTCTTGTTTCAGGACTTTTGTTTATTTGTTTATTTTTATGGCCAGCTCAGCCTGCCCTGAGGCAGGGCTGCCACAGCATGTGGTGCCGGGGATCAAACCGTGGTCCCTGCAGCCTCCTAAGCTTTCCTAAGCAGGTGCTTTAGACCACTGAGCCATCCTGCCGTGCCCCTGGAAGGCTTCTTCTGAGTGTCCTTAGTTGCTTTGCTGTGGCTGTGTCAGTGTCCTGAGTTGATTCAAAACACTTACTTTTCCTGGCCATTTTGATTTTGGAGAAGAGCCAGAAGTCACAGTGCCAGATCCAGTTAATAAGGTAGGTGAGGACAACAGTGTCTTTTTAAAAATTTATTTAAAGTATATGGTATCGGGTCTTCTTATGCAGCTCAGACTCTAGTGCTCCTCCTGTTTTCAGCTTCCCCAGCACTGGGATTACAGGTGTGTATTACCATGTCTGGTCTCACTTGCTGGCTCAGCACGCCCCGCAGCAGGGCCAGCACAGCATACGGTGCTGGGGATCGAGCCCCAGTCCCTGTGCTGCCTAAGCGGGTGCCTCATCTCTTGAACTATCTTGCTGGCTCCCACTTTTTTATATTATTGTTTTTTAACCAGCCTCCTGGTACGCTGGGTAACAACAGCATCACCATAGCTCATCTTGTACCTCATAAAGATGCTTGTGGAAGAGGCCTTGCAGAGCTGCTCCAGAAAGAATGAAGGATGACGGGACAAGCGCATTAAAGTGAGGAGGAGGAATATTTTGAGGTAGATTAATGACAGTATGTCTTTTGCTATGACTAATGTGTAAAGTTGTATCAAGCACTGTATATTTTGATCACAGGGCACACAAATCCATTGTTATAAATTATGCAATAGAGTTTTGTAAAGCAAACATTGCTTCGCCCTCTCCTCCCTTGGCTTGACACTGCTTAGCCAACCCAAATTTCTTACAGGCTGATGCTTTTCCATATACTTCTTTTGATTCATAGAGGTTGTCAAGGTTCCTTTAAGCATGATTTGCTTTTTATAAATATGGAAGTAAATAACATATATTTCTCTACAGCTTGCTAGTTACAACTAACAGAATAGTATAGACATCTTTTAAGGTCAAGTAGAGATGCCTGACATTCTTTTTAATATACTTTTTTTATGCATGTGATACAGGGTCTCACTATGCAGCTTGGACTTGTAGTGATCCTCCAGTTTTCAGCTTCCCCAGTAATGGGATTACAGCTGTGCACCACCGGTTTCAGGCTCAGCATGCCCCAGAGATAGGGCTGGTGCAATATGCAGAACCAGGGGATCGAACTCTAGTTCTTGTGCATGCAAAAGCAGGCACTTAGTCTGCTGAGCTATCTCCCAGTCCTTCTTGTTTTAATAATATTGTATGCATGCTATTATGGCATATGATTGTATAATTTTCTGTTATGATTTAGATATAAAATGTTTCCTCCAAAACCTCATGCATTTAGAGACATGGATTTTCAAAGGTGATTGGTGTAGTGGGTGCCATCCTCATGGATGGGTAAAGGCTGCTAGGAGGTGGGGCCTGGTTGGAGGAGGAGGTCCACATGGAGCACAACTTTGAAGACTCTAATTTTAATTTGTCCCAGCCTTTCCCCTGTGCTCCCTTCTCTCCTCCCCCTCCCCCTTCCCCTCCTCCCTCCCTTCTCTCTCCCCCCCCTTCCTTCCTGGCTGCCATAAGGTGAACAATTTTCCTCCTCCGTACCCCTCTACCATTTCCACCTTCACATTTCCCCCTTGGAGCCAGCCAACTGTAGAATGAGCCTTCTGAAACCATAAGCCAAAATAAATCTTTTCTCCTTTAAGCTTCCTGTCTCGAGAACTTTGATGAAATGGTGAAAAGCTGACTAATCCATTTCCAAGCCATCCTGTACCCCTTGGCCCTCTGAGCTGCTATGGCATGCCTCAGCTGTCCTGTCGTGGCAGGCATAGTTTTACTCACCATTATTAAACTTTGGTGATCTTTGGAAAAGCTCTTGGTCTGGCCTTGCACAGTGACTCCTTACCCATACTTCAGTGCTTCTAAGACAGCTCCCTGCCGCAGTGATCCTGGCCTTTTAGGCAGAACCCAGGCAGACTTACACTGCTGTGACATCTGGACTTTCTTGTTGTTCTAAGCATGAAGCCTAACTAAGCCCATAAGATGTCATAAATAGGCGTGCAAAAATACTACACATAATTCTAGGCATAAACTCAATATCTGCCAGGAAGACTTAAGAAAACAATCTTTGAGAACACAAAAAAGGCATTGTTTACCAAGACAGACTTTTACAATGCTGTTGCTGGGTTTTATTAGAGAAGGAAGAGGCCTGGCGGGGAGACGGGATGCAGCAGAGCTCTGTGCTCATTTAAAACGGTGCTGAAATTGGCTGTGTCTGAAACGCTGCAAAACTAGAAGTCAATTCTTTTGGGCGATCTGCCGTTCTGGAGCTCTTTATGGAAGTCACATTTCCACAGTTTTAGAAATCAAAATGAAATCTCACAGAATGCATTATGCGTCCGTGTCCTTTAGAGCTAGTTACTCCATTGTGGGAACTCTCTCTGAAAGAAATGATCAGCCATGCCAGCAAAGATGGGTGCCAAAGAGTGTTTATTCCAGGTTCGTTTATAACCTTAAAAGACAGGAAACAAGCAAAATCATCCACAACCAGAAGATGGAATCATATGCAGCTATTAAAAAATACTCACACAGCGTGTCAAATGCCAAGAATCATGTTTATGTGATAATATTAAGTGAAAAAGAGAGATAAAATTGTTCATTAAAACAGCATAAAAATACCCATACAGAATGCAAGGAGGAAATACAGCCACACATTAATAGTGGTTATCTCTGAGCAAAACAAGTAGCATTATTACTTATCTGTAATTTAAGGGTTTTTCCAAAAGGAGCCTTTTATAAGGGATTGAAACCTACACACACACACACACACACAAAAAAGAAACCTACACAAAAGGAGGAATGGATTCCAGAGACTATTTGTAGGCTCACAGGATGGGATATAGGAGAGGAGAGGAGGGGGGCGAGTACAGCTAAGGGCTCTGGGGGGCAGGAGGCAGAGATGGAAAAAAGGGGGTTGGGCCACAAAATGCATTACTTTTGCAAGCAATTAGCATACTCAGGAAGTTTCATAGCATCGTGCAGCCGACACTGTCGAATCCCATAAAAATCACTCAACATTCAGCGCGCACCAAGCACCGGTAGCAGCAGGGTAAACGACAGACTTCGCATCCTGGTTTATTGAAAAGCTAGACTCTGCCTAGTCGCCACCACTGCATGGGGCCTGTAGCAGGCTAATTGCCCCAGGGTTCCTCATACTGCTCTCAGAAAGGCAACCGGAAGGGAAAAGGAACAAATGGGTGTCTGCAGTAAACACCAGGGAAAAACATATTGGCGGTAGCTCTGGGACCCTCCACGGATTCTGCTAAGGGCGCTTGCTCTTCAGTAAGAGCGCTTAGTTTGCAGTTTTTGCTGCTGTTCTGAAATGCCTTGACTGACAGGTGCTTTCCTTGGACCAGCAAACATTCAATCAATAAGCATCTAATGCATGCTGCCCTCTTCTAGCAGCTGGGTGTAATGCAGTGGCTCAAAGTCCTGGCACTCCTGGTACTCATATTTAGAGCATCAGGCAAGGCACAGACAAATAAAAACATAAGCACTATCTTTGGGTTAAGGTCCTTGCTGTGGAAAACAGAACAGACTAAAGGAATGGAATGGCAGAAGATTCTTTTTTTTCAGAATCAAGGATTGCACTCAAGCTCTTGTACTTGCCAAGCAAGTGCTTATTCTGCTGAGCTATCTCCCCAGCCTGTCTTTTCTAGGCAGACAGTTAAGAAATGGTCTCCCTAAGGAGCAGACACTGAACAGAGAACTGAAGGACATGAGTACATGGAGCGGCATTCTGTGCTGGACAAGCAGACATAAAGGCCCTGGGGCAGGAGAAAATCCGCCCAGCAGCTCTGGGAGCAAAACAGAGAGAGAGGGAGGATGGAAAGTGGGGTCCTGGGGGAACTGCATCATGTGGGGCCTCTTGGGGCACTTCAACACCTTCAGACTCTATTCTAGTGTGATGCCTGGCTACAGGGTCACTTTGCACAGGGAAGAGAACCATGTGATGTAGATTTCAGAAGAACTGCTGCGGCTACTGAAAGAAAGGCGCATGAGCAGGGCTTTTGGCTGGGCAGCTGGTTGGTTACTATCTTGTTACCAGGACACTCAACACCCACAAGCTAAAGGAGAAGGGGGTTATTTTGGCTCTGTTAATAGCAGTTTCATTCCATAGTAGGCTGGTGGCATGGCAGGGGGGCCTGGGGGAAGAGAAACAGGCCGTAGACCAGGAGACAGGAGGAAGCTAGCACTCGGAGGGAGATGTCTCTTTGTCTGTCTGTGTGTCTGTCTGTCTGTCTGTCTCTCTGCCTATTCTATCTATCTATCTATCTATCTAGGTAGGTAGCTAGCTAGCTAATCTGCAGGCCACGCCCAAGTGACTTGTCTCCTTTCTCCACCAGGTGTTACCACCTAACATCACACCCAGCTATACATTCACCGATGGACTGACTAATCCAGTATCACACAGCCATAGCCAGTCATTTCCCCAAAGCTCTGCCTGTGAGTGTATTAGGCTTTATCTGAATAACGGAAGCTATTGCAAAGCTCCAGGGAGAGACCATGGTAAAGATGGTGGGACATAGGAGGAGGACCAGTCATGTTTTGAAGGTAGAGTTCACAGGATTTGGGGCTGGATTAAACATACATCATGTTCTCATTCTACGAAGAAATGCTTCCACCTATAACTTAGAGGAGGGAGGTTTGTTTAGGCTCATAGTTTCAGAACCTGCAGTCCATGGTTAGATGCCCCAGGTCAGAAACATGTTGGCAGAAGGTATGGAGGTAGACAGCGACTCACCTTGTGGTGACCAGGAAACAGAGACAGAGACAGAGTTAGAGAGAGACAGAGATGGAGAGAGACAAAGACAGAGATAGGGAGAGATGGAGGCAGAGAAACAGGGACAGAGACAGAGACAGAGATAGAGGGGGACAGAGACAAAGAAAGCGACAGTGACAGACAGAGACAGAGAAACAGAGAGACAGAGACAGAGAGACAGGGACAGAGAGATAGAGAGAGATAGAGACAGAGAGACAGGGACAGAGACAGAGAGATAGAGACAGATATATAAATAGATATCTACAGGAAGAGAGAGAGAGAGAGAGAGCATGGCAAGAGCCTGGGGACATGATGCACTGCACTGCTCCGGGCCACTGACCAAGTGACCTCCTTCCTCAGGCTGTGCCCCAGTTCCCAATGCACCATCCAACCATAAACTCGTCGAAGGATCACTGCGTTCATGAGGTTGATGACTTAATGATTAAGAAGGCCCCGCCTCTGGACACAGGAGGCATTGAGGAAACATTTCAGATTGACACCGTGACATAAAACAAGAGCAGCGCATCCAGGACGAGTGCCAGGTCCTGGGCATGAGCACTGAGGAAAGGGCCTTGCCGCTGCACATCTGTGCGCTATGGCTGACCTTGAAAGGACGGCCTTTTCATCTCTTTGCTAAGAACTTTCTTCCCAGCTACAGGAACCCGCTCTGTACGCCATATACAGCTCGCGGAAGCAGCTCTCAGTCATCGACTCTCAGAACTGGCTGTATACATACCCCAGCTCTGTTTTCCCTGCAAGAACAGAGACCTCAGAAATTCTCATGCACTTGTCCTACACCACCATTCCCCAGGGCTCGCCGGTGGGTGGCGCTTCTGCGCCCCACAGCGACCGTCAGGTGGGTACTGCGTTTTTCCAAGCTCAGTCCTCAGTGGTTCAATTTACACTTAATCCTTGCTTCCGGATCTGGTGGGAGAGCTCTAAGCTAAGACTCGGAATTCAAAAACAACCTCCAACTCCTGGTGCTCCGTTCTCTTTGGCCACAGCGACGACACTGTGACAACGGCTCACGCCCAAGGTTCTCCCCATCCTAACCTGTTGTTAATCGTCACTATTCTTTTCTGACCACTCAGAGCGGCTGCCCCGCCTCGCTTTGCTTTCCACTTAGCAAAGCCAATAATGGAGAGCAAGGACAATGACTCTGGGGTGTCACTCAGGCTCTAGGGAGTCATCAAAGTGGAAGAGGCCAGGGAACAGAGCACCAGACAGCTCAGCCAATGCCCCAGGACGGGGAGGCCAGCAACCACCAGCAACCACATCCAGCGCTGTTTATTAAAGCGCTGACTCCGTGAGGAACGCAGCCTTGACGTCAGGAGCTGCGGGCACGGAGACCTGACCCGCCCTATGCCGCTTCAACCTGCGAAGCGCACTTGTTTACACGGTAGCAGCGGATGTGTCACAGCCGATTCAGAATCACCACTCTCCAGCTTCCTTCCTTCCTTCCGTTCTCACGGATTTGATGTGGAAGAGCAGGTGCGCACAGATCCTTCGACCTGAGCGACAAATGAGCTGCCGTCACCATGGGTCAGCTTCTACCACCCTTTTTTCTACCAACCAAAAGGTACAAGCACATGGTCACGGCAGCAGAGGGAGTGCCCGCAGCAGTGGTGGCACCGGTATGTCTCAGCAGGGATTCCCAACCCCTGGGCTACAAACAGGTACCAGTTCGACGACACCTGTTAAGAACCTGGCTGCACGGCAGGAGGCGAGTAATGCTCCCTTGAGGCTTCATCTGTGTTCACACAGCTCCGGCCGCTCAGACCATGGCGCTGCATCCTGTCAGATGAGCTTCGGTGTTAAGAGTCTCGCAGGAGCCTGGAATCGCATAGGCACCCTGCTGTGAACTGCACATACATGGGAACGAGGTCTGCCATCCTTTAAATCATACTGAAACTACTCATACACACCCTGCCCCAGTGCACAGATCAATTGTCTTCCGCAGAAGTTGTCCCAGGTACTAGAAGGGTTGAGGACCATTGGTTAGAGTGCTGGCTCCTGGGCACACACAGGTGTGGAGTAAGGAGGCGATCCGATCTGGGCTCCAACTCCTCTGGTGGCCTTTCAGGATCTGGGGACCCTGCGCCTTGGTTTCCTTGGCGTTCCTTGTACACAGTGTTGGGGATGCGCAGGAGCCAGCAGCCGGCCTCCATGACAATCCCTGTCCCTGTAGCAAGGCGACCAGGCGGATGTATTCTGATTCGGTAGAGGCCCAAGAAGATCCGGCTCAGGGATTCTCAGCCACCAGTGATCATCACAAGTAAAAGTCCTTTGCTAGGGCTTCTGCCTCTTCCAATACCCCTGGGCTGTGGCTGCGAGCACCTTATGCCTCTGTGTTATGCTTGGGTAGCATTAGGACTAGTCTCAGAGTCTGAAACATCACAGCAGGACAAGTTTGGTGTTGTGCAGAGTCTGACACACTGCACATAGTTCCAGTGTTTCTTAGTGGCAAGCATTAGTTCTAGTGTTTTGTGTAGTAGACTCAGCAAGCTCTGACTCATCTCTGGGAAGTGCATTGTGGACAAATCACATGACCCATGGCCCCTCCAGTACAGGTATAAAGGAAATCTGCTTAACCATGATGCTAAGGGAGCCTCCCAGCAGTCACCTCTAAATATATATTAATAAAAGTGGAGTTCTTCACTGTACAGTGGACAAGAGACAGCCACCTTCTCACCTGAGTAATCAAGGCACTGCCACCAGTATTATGCTGTGATGCCTTCACCTGACCCCACTTCACCTCAAAGAAAAATCCACTTTGCCTCTGTGGCCTTCTTGCAGAAGCTCTAGGACCCTGCCTAATTATAAGAAAACTTCAGGGTGCTCCGAGCTGGGGGGCACTCTGCCACATCACTGCCCAACACTTTGCTCACTGCATTAAGTCCTATAATCCTAACGGGCAGAGGCAAGACCACCTCAAGTTGGACAAGCCAGGCCTGTGTGAGGTAGTGACTTAGCAAGAGCCTGTGTCAAAACAAAAAATACAAGATACAGAAGAGGTCTGGGGGTGGAGCTGAGTGCAGCCAGCTTGGGTGTGATCCCCTGAACTTCAAGAAAAGAGACAAAAATGTGTCTGGCCAGCCACACAGCTCAGTGGATTAAAGTGTCTGCTTAGGCAGAGCACAGTGGCTGGGGTTCGGTCCCCAGCTTGCCATGCTGGGCCCGCTGAGACAGCAATTGAGACAGGGTGTGGTGGTGCACACCTGTAATCCCAGCACTTCGGGAGGCTGAAAACGGAAGGATCACTAGGAGTTCAATCTATGTAGGGAGACTCTGCAGATCCTGTACTAAAATACATGAAAACAAAACAAAAAAAAAAAAAATGTGTCAAGGTCACGAAAGACATGGACATAATCAGGAGCTGTCACAGCTTGGAGCTGCCGTGAAACTAAACACCACTCAAGACCTCAAAGTGGGTCTCAGCAAAATTTGAGGTTCAATTCAAAATGTCAAAGTTGGCCACAAGGGGATGAAAGACTGACAGGCGGTCCAACCAAAGGGTGTGTGGAGGAAAAGCTAATTGCAACGAGCTGGCTGAAAGGACTGAGCCTACACTTCAGGTTTTGAAAAGCTGAGCATCAGTGGTATTCTCTCGGCCTCGCCCTTATGTGCTTCACCCCAACTGTGAGGGAAGGAATAAGCCTGGGCCCCTCTACTGCTTCCTCAGAAGCAGCATCTGCACCTGACATTGTCTCCAGCTGTCAACATAAATAACACTGATATCAGTATCAGTGGAACTGCCACATTGCAGGAGGTGGTGGCCTGGGGTTTAAAAATTTTTTTTAAAAAAGAAATTGACTTCTTATCTTTAGGGAAGGAAGGGACTCAGCATGCTCAATTTTACAAGGTCTCCCTATGCAGCTCAGAATCGTAGCGATCCTCCTGTTTTTAGCCTCCCCAGCACTGGGATTACGGGCAGGCTCCACCATGCTGTCACAGCTGGCGCAGGGCACCCGGGGGTGAGGCCGGTGTGGTCTGTGGTGCTGAGGATCCGAACCCCAGTCCCTGAACTTGCCTGAACAGGTGCTTAGTCTGCTGAACTACCTCCCTGACCCAACACGCTCAGTTTTAGTGAAGTTTACGTTTTGAGGTCACACAAGAGTGGGAGACCACCAAACTGCGCTCTCCTGAGCAGCCAAGCAGATGCCTCAATCCTCACCTGACCTTTTCTTCAGTCCTCTTCACTGAGCTGTGCAGAGTTTCCATGAGCCCAGAGGAACTTTTCTGAGTTGGCTGGAGGCCCTGAGGAATCTCAGCATACTGAAGCAGGTCAGAATCCCTCCACCCGCCCCCGCTGGAATAGAAGTTCAAGTAAGAGCCCATGAGATTCCCAGGCTAAGGCATAAGGAAACATCTCAACTAAAACCATGGGACTCAAAAAGAATTATACCTTCTGGGTGTGGAGGAGCCAGCCTGGCATTCATCAAGCTACCCTCCATCACACTGCTGATTAGAGGGCCTCTGTGCCTGGTGCGAAGGCGCGCTGTGTCTCCTGACAGCCATGCCTGCGCAGTTTCTGTGCCATGGCATTCTGCCCGACTGCCACCCACCTTCCTAACTGGTACCAATAAAAGCCATGAGCTCTTAGATTTGCAGCCATCTTATTCCAGAGCTCCTCAACTGCAGAACTTCCTCTCTTTGTCTTTCATTTGAATCCATGTGGTGCGTTGCCAGGCAGAACACTGGTGCCCTCCACAGAGGTTCTGGTGCACAAGACACCAAGCAAGAGTTCAGTTCATGTTTGAGGGAAACAGGGCCAAGAGCACAGAGCCTCTGTCTTCCTCTAGACAGTAGCTAACAAAGCCAGCTTGCAGGGCACTCTGCTTTCTCTAGCTGCTGCCTGATATCCTGAGTGAAACCCTTTGGAGTCTTCCAGGTGACACAGGGACCCAGCTAGGAGTTTGTACCACGCTGAAACCCCTCAGGCTCAGGAGCAGTGCTGAGCAGCCCAGCTCTGCATCTTGGAGGTGGGCGCTTGCCTGTGAAAGCTTTAAGATCTATGGAACAAGTCTCAGCTTTGTGCTGCATTGTCCCCATTTTCCTTTGCTGCTCCCCTGCCCACCCCATCCCAGATGGCTCTTTTGCCTGTCCCCACTGTATCCTTGTCCACATTGTGTGCCTGAGTCTACTGTCGGTAGCATTTGCTCCCCGGAGGTTTCCCTTCCTGTTTCTGAGGATCTGAGATGAGAGGGGAGCTGGGCTGGGGCCAGTGGACTGTATTTGCAGGTGTATTCGCCCGCTCGTTCACACAGACACTGGAGTGCAGTGCCCTCCTCACCCAGCAACGCATGAGGTAGACGATCTCTATGCTTCCATGGAGCTTAAGATGTAGTAGGAATTAGGGAGCCAGTGATCAATGAATCAGGGAAGAAAGATACGAGAAAATGCAGCCATGCCATTACTGATCTTATCTCATGTTTATGACACAAAATGTTTACATTCACTGAAGTTATTAGGGCCCTGCATGTGGTATTCCTTTATTCTACCCGTTTCCTCTCTCCCTCAGCCTTTGTTCTCATCCATTTACTCTTGGACCCCTTGCCATTGGCAAGAGACCCGTCCCCTTATCTGCTTCTATCTGTTTCCTTATTTTGCTTTTTGTTTCTACTTTGCCTACGTGAGAGACACTATAGGGCTGTTAAGTTTCTGTGTCTTGTTTACTTCACCCAACATTATGTCTTCCAGGTACACTCATTTTCCTACAAGTGTCTCCAACTGGCCCATCTTTACATCCAACTCGTATTTCATTACACATAGACTTTAACCGATCATTTGCTTCCAGGATTTAGCTATTACCAATGATGCTGCTATGAATGGGCATCCATGCATTGCTGGAGAACAAAAAAATGGAGAAGGGAAGTTAAAGGAAAGAGGAAGGGGAGAGGGAAGGAATTTTTAAAAAAGAAACAGATCCTGTTATGCATCTATACCCACTCCCCAAGAGGAATATAAACTGCGTGCCTTCCAAACATGTACCAAGAAAAAAAATAAATTATATCTTCCAAAAAAATGAATGTTTTGCTATACAGGTCTTGCTTCGACTTGCCCTTGACCATCCAGAAAGAAAAAAAAATGTTTAATTACAATGCATGAAATGCAGAGCTAGATTGGTGAGATGAGCTTTAGGAGGCTTAGATTCAATAGCCTCCAACATTACAAGCTTCACTGGTGGCCCACTGCAATTGCAGAACATTTGACTGTGTATGTATCTGCTTCCTCTTAGTCCAAAGAGAAGTATATTCTTTTACTTTTTTTTTCTAAGCAACATCAATAGGGAGGTGGGTCATGCCCACACACTGTACTCTGTAGAACGATTGTGAGGACAATATGCAATATGTCAACTTTCAAAAAAAAAAAAAAGGGGAAAAGAAAAAAAA
>PVJA010021881.1:0-34947 GCA_004027025.1 Myocastor coypus
TTTTTTTTTTTTTTTTTTTGTCTTTTGGAGACAGGGTCTCGCTATGCAGTTGAGGCTGGCCCTGAGCTCACTTTTGTAGCCCAGGCTGGTCTCGAACTCGCACCAATCCTCCTGCGTCAGCCTCCCGAGTGCTGGGATTACAGGTGTGAGCCACCACGCCCAGCTAAGGTCTTAAGTTCTATCTTTTGTTCAAGCAGTTTTTCCGGCTTTCATTTGGGTTCTTAATGTCCTGGATATCTTTAAACTTTGTTTTAATGGGTCTCAAAATCCTGTGACAGATTTTTGGCCAATTGGGAGAAACAGTTGTAAGACAGGTCTCTGTCACTGATTAAGACTGGGGTGGCAGATATTAGGGCTAATATGCATTTAGCTTTGTGAGCTTTCTGGGCAGACTTGGTGACCTTGCCAGCTCCAGCAGCCTTCTTGTCCATAGCTTTGATGACACCACAGCAACTGTCTGTCTCATATCAAAAACAGTAAAATGACCCAGAGGTATGTAGTCAGAGATGCTCTTGATACACATGGGCTTTCCTGGAACCATATCAACAATGGCAACATCATCAGATTTCAAAATCTTGGTCCCATATTCCAGCTTCTTACCAGACCAGTGATTGATCTTTTCTTTCAGCTCAGCAAACTTGTAAGCAATATGAGCTGTGTGACAATCCAGGACAGGGGGGACACTGATAAATCTGGGATAGTTCAGTATAATCACCTGAGCAGTGAAACCAGCTGCTTCTGTTGCTGGGTCATTTTTGCTGTCACTGGAAACGTTGCCACGGTGGACATCTTTGGCAGACACGTTCTTCACATTGAAGCCCACATTGTCCCCAGGAAGAGCTTCATTTAAAACTTCATGGTGCCTTTCAAAAGACTTGACTTCAGTTGTGACATTGACTGGAGCAAAGGTGACCACCATGCCTGGTTTGAGAACACCAGTCTCCACTCAGCCCACAGGGACAGTATCAAAACTATCAATTTTGTAAACATCCTAGAGAGGCAGCCACAAAGATTTGTCAGTTGGGTGACTGGGTAGCAGGATGCAATCCAAAATTTCAAGAAGGGTGGCTCTGCTGGCATTGCCATATTTATGAGTGACCTTCCATCTTTTGAACCAAGGCATATTATCACTTGGCTCCAGCATGTTGCCACCATTCCAACCAGAATTTGGCACAAAAGCTACGGTGTCAGGGTTGTAGCTGATTTTCTTAATGTAGGTGCTGACTTTCTTAACAATTTTCTTGTATCGCTTCTCACTCTAGAGTGGCTCTGTGGAATCCATTTTGTTAACACCAATACTTAGTTGTTTCACATGCAGTGTGTAAGCCAGAAGGGCCTGCTCACGAGTCTGCCCATTCTTGAAGATACCAGCTTCAAATTCACCAACATCAGCAGCAATAATCAGGACAACATTCAGCCTGAGATGTGCTTGTAATTATATATATATATATATATATATATATATATATATATATATATATTTTTTTTTTTTTTTTTTTTCTTTCCTGGAACTGAGGATTGAATTCAGGCCCTTACGCTTGCCAGGCAAGCACTTATTCTACTGAACTATCTCCCCAGCCCCTTGTAATCATATTTTTGATGAAGTCTCTCTGTCCAGGGACATCAATGATGGTCACATAATACTTGTTGGTCTCAAATGTCCAAGGGGAGATGGTAATGGTGATACCACGCTCACTCTCAGCTTTCAGCTTGTCCAAGACCCAGGCATATCTGAAGGGAGTCTTCCCCATCTCAGTAGCCTCCTTCTCCAACTTTTCAATCATTCTTTTGTCAATGCCACTGCATTTGTAGATCAGAGGGCTGCTGCTGGTGGGCTTGCTGGAGTCCCCTTGTCTGATGGTGATGAGATGAATATGAGTCTTCTCCTTTCCCATGTTGGCTTAGATTTGATGGTTTTCACTACACCTGCGCTCTCACAGCAAACCCATTGTGAAAAAGCTTAGATATCTGTTTTAATCTGCTTCATGCATTCTAGTTCTTTCCTGTAGTGTTCTCTTAATGTTCCCGTCATTTTCCTATTCCTATTTTTTAATCCCTGTCTTCTTTAGATATACTGAGCAATTGTTCCATGATTGTTGTTATTACCTTTTTTACTTGAGAGATTATTTCTGATCTGATTTCTTCTATAGCCTGATGGAGTTGTTTCTACTTCAGTTGCTAGCATTTAAGAAATTTCAGGTGTGTGTCTTCCAAGTTCTATTACTTTGTCTCCTGAACTTGCTTTGAGTGGGCTGGGGTCTGAGATTGGCTCTTGCTCCTTCCTTCTGATATTTTTGAAGCTCCCAGTGTTTACCCTGACTGTACAGTGATAGTGGGAGCAGGATGTGTGTGAGCAAGGCTCCCCCAAGAATGAGAGGGTGGGTAGGCTCACCAAAGCTCCGGCTGTCTGGGGTTCAGTGTGGCTTCCACCTCAGTGAGCAAGTGCAACTCGTGAAGGGTCCCATGATGATGAGGGCAGGTGGAAGCCCTGCAAGACTCTCTCCATGATGCCAGGTACAGGCTAGGGCTCACCAAGGCTTCCACTACCAGTGGGACAGGCAGCGGTAGCTCAGCAAAGCTTGTGTAATGGCAATGGTGGGGCAGCCAGTCAACGCTCAGCCGGGCTCCAGCAATGGTGAGGGTGGCGAGGCAGGGCTCACCAGGTCCCTGCAGCTGTCCTCTGTGTGTCTGGCTCCTACAACAGTGGGAGAAATGGCTGTAGCACAGCCAAGCTGTGGTGAGGCTGAGCCATAATTATGTTTTAACGTACTTTTGGATTTCATTTGTGAGTGTTCCGCTGAGGACTTTTGTATCTGTGGCGCCAGCCACTCTCCCTCCCTGACGTTACCGGCAGGCCACCCATCCTAGCGCAGGTGCAGTGTTCACACCACCGCTGTGTCCTCCTCCTACATGGGCTGAGGACCCTGGCCTCTGCTAAGTCAGCTGGAAATGCTGTGGCCCTGCTTCCTGAGGTGAGGGCATGAAAACAAGAGGTCCAGCCCCCGCCCTGACCACGTGAGACTTAGGGAGCATCCAGAGACAGACACGAACGGTCGCAGCCTCTGACACTGTGAACTTTCCTCTCAGTGCTGCTATTGCTGCAATTCATAAGTTTATTTGTATGTTGTGTTTCTGTTTTTGTTTCTAGACTTAAAAAATCACTGTGATTTTTATTTGCATTATCTTATATTCTAGACAGAAAGCTCTTATGACACATAATGGGCAAATACTGAACAATTATTTTATTATTATTATTTTTTTTTACTTTTAGGACAGGGCCTACAAGGTCTTCAGCGTCTCACAGCTTAGATTGGACTCCTAGTGATCCACCTGTGTTCAGCCTCCCAAGAGCTGGGATTACAGGCGTGCGCCACTAGACCCAGACTCAAATGGCCATGTCAGTGTGCCCTGGGCACGGGGCCAGCATGGCAGGCTGGAGATCAAACCCTGGCTGCTGTGTCTGCCTAGGCAGGTGCTGTAATCTGCTGAGCTATTTGGCCAGCCCTAGGATACCATGCTGAGTGTTGTTTTTCTCAATTTCTTGATGGTGTACTTTGCACAAAAGGTTTTAGTTTTGATGAAGTCCATTTTATTTATATTTGTCACTGTTGTTTGTGCTTCTGTTGTCATATCTGATAAACTACTATTTAATTCACATTCATAAAGATTCATACCTGCCTGGCAAATGCAAGGTTTCTGAGATCAATCCCTGGTATGGGGTGGGGGTGGGGGGTGGAGTGGTATAGGGAGGAATTCACACCTGTTTTCTTCTAAGAATTTTATAATTGTAGTGCTTATATTAATGGCTATGGCTTTTTTTTTTTTTTTTTTGGTAAATTCTTATGTATGCAATGAAGTGCAGGCCCAATGTTTCTTTTGTGTTGGAATATTCAGTTGGTCCAGCACCATTTGTTAAAAAGACTGTTCTTCTTCCACTAGGTTGTCCTGACGCATTTGTTGAAAATAATTGCCCATAAATTTAAGCCTTTATTTTAGATTTTGAATTGCTTTACATTTGTCCATGTCTTACACATGCTGTCTTGTGGTTTTGAGGTAACTTTTGAGAGTGGAAATTCCTCTAACATTGTTCTTATTTCTATTGTATGTTGGTTCTTGGTCATTTGCATTTTCATATGTTTCAGAAATGTCTTATTAATTTCTGTCAGAAACATGGCTTGAGGGCTGGTAAGATGGCTCAGTGGTTTAAAGACCCTGTTTAGGAAAGCTTAGGCAACTGCAGGGACATCGGTTTGATCCCTGGCACCACATGCTATGCCAGCCCCACCCCCAGGGTAGGCTAAGCCAGCCATAAAAAAAAAGAAAGAAAACAAAACAAATAAAAGAAACATGACTTGAATATACAGCTTAGCTTATGGTATGTTGCCTTCATGAAAATTTTGTTTTTCACTTATAAAACATGAAATCTTCCATTCATGTGAGTCTTACCTAATTTCTTTCAATTATTTTTATAGTTTTTAACATATACACTTTCCACTTCTTATTATTCACTATTTTATTGTCAATTATATTGTAAGTAAAATTGTTTCCTTAGTTTGGATTTGAGACTTTTTGTTTGTTTGTTTGGTTTTTTTTGTTGTTGTTGCAAGTATCCAGATCTACCATCGAGTTTTACATAGTGATACTGGGTCCTACAGCCTGACCAATCTTGTCATTAGCTCGATTTTTAAAAAAATTCCTGATGTATTTCTTAGGATTTTATATATACAAATAGAGAAAGTTTCTACAGGATAATACAGAAGGTTTTACTTTTCCTTTCTAATCTGGATACTTTTTGGTTGTTTTAAAGCATTTAAGGAGTACTGCCTCTGCGTTGTTGGCAGAAGGAGTGAAAATGGGTATTCTTGCTTCACTGTTTATATTAAGGAGGAAGTGGTGAGTTTCACCCCAAGGCATGATTTTTAGCTGTGGTTTCTTATGGATTCCCTTGATCTGTTTTAAGATTGTTTTTAAACTATCACTGATTGACTCTATATATAAACTCTATGTATGTATTACTTACATATCCAGCCATGAATTAAAATGACAGTGAAAGTACAGTTTACATCAGGGCAGCAAGAAATCTAAAGGAAACTTACAGCAGGATAATTCGACAGCTAGTGGGGTACTGTTGCTTGGCTCAGGCCAAGTTGAAGTATGCCAGCTCCTTCCTTGTGGAGATATTTTTCCTACTTACTGCAGAAGCAGTTGTTCTCTCAAGATTGATGTCTTTGTTGTTTTGTCCCATGTGTTTTGGGCAATGTTCAGAGTTTAACATAAATCTTACCTTTCACGTATGCAGCAATCACTTATTTGGGGCTTGGGTGATCACTGCTATAAATCTAAAAAGTAGTCAATGGTCTTTAGCATCCAAGGTAGCTACTCTTCAATGGGACCAGGGCGACTCTGTGACATCTTTAGCCATGCAGTCACCCCAGTAGCAACAAAAGAACCAAGGAGCGCTTTCTAACTATGATGTGCTCTAGGGAATGAATTTTGAATGGGTTATTTCTGCATTAGAGGCAAACATCAACCTTCTGGGGTTGCTTGCACTCCAGCATCTCGCATCTGTTGCATTTATGATAGAAACACGAGAGGGCGAAAAAAGTATTTAGTCATCTGCCGACTCCATTTGGTGCTAAACACACATTCTCTCTGGAGTGCAAAAAATGCTAATTTATTTTATGTACCAGGGTGGGTTGAAACGATTCCTAGAAGCATGAGCATTTAAATTGACAAAAACTAAACACTGAATAATCTGCATATAAAGATGATCTGTCTCCATCTATAGTTCTGGAGTAAGGTGAAACTTTTGTCAATTAGGGATCTAGGTTTTAAATATACCTCGTCTTCTAGCAGACAGGTATGTGTGGTCGACCTTTTGACTGCAGGCATTGAGGTTCACTGTTTTGAACTTAGAAGCTTTTTATATGAATTCTGGTAAGCAAGAACAATGACCTTAGTAAAACCCATACCAACATTTTAAGATATGCATATGGGGCTTTCCAAGACTAAGAAATAAAATGGAGCAAAGAGTTTATGCCGTCTATTTTTCTGCCATTTGTCTTTTCTGATCTCTGTTCTCTGGCACCTTGCATTTACATTTTGAGGAGCAATTTTTGCATGTGTTATTGGTAAGGTGCTTCAGATTGTTAGCTGCACATTTTTAATTTGGGTTGTTGACCACACATTAATTGAATGGATAACTACTTATCATGCACTTCTCATATACTTTTAGTGCAGATTCCATGCTTTTGAAAAGGACGTAAAGCAAACTGGATAAATAACTACATGCCGTCGCATATCAAATGTCAGTAGTAAGAAGAATCTGAAGCACAGGAAGGGGGCATGGTGTGCTGATGGTGGAGTTGCTAGTGAGCTTTCAGATGGGGAAAGCACCCAGGTGGCCTTTGATATTGGGTACTGAGGAAGAACTCGAAGCACCACAGATCTAGCAGAACGTCCCGGCCCTGGATGCTCGCTGCAGAGTGTTCCTGGCTTCTTGGACAGGCAGCAGGGAACCCACATAGCTGGACCAGAGAGACTGCAAGGAGACTGCTGCAGACAGCCACAGAGACAACCCTGAGTGGCATGAATGCAGCGGCAGCATGATGGCTGCTCCAGCTTAGAACAGACCACTTCCTATGAAAGAGGCTAAAGTCGGTGGGATTTTCTGATACGCTGGATGCGACAGAGACAGGGAGGCAAGAAGCTTGAAGATGACAAAGTTTCTAGCCCAGACAACTAAATGATTTCCACTAACTGAACCGGTGAAGACTAGAAACAGCGAGTTAGGGGAACTGTTGGGAACTCGGGTGCTGGTGTGCTAGGATTGAGAGGTTTCTTAGCGAGCTAGCCAACTCTTCCCTGTGCCAGCTTGCCTCCTGACCTCTTTCTTCTGGTAGATCTAGCAATGCTCTTCTGCCTTCCTGTGAAACAGATTGTAAGCTCTGTATGCCTTTGCTTCTGCTTCCTTATAGTAATTCTATTTATTTCACCAGTTTTTGTCTATTTTATTATGTCACTGTTTAACAATTTCTGAGGAATACAGAACTCCAGATATTGGGCCAGCCAAATAGCTCAGTGGATTAAAGCACCTGCAAGCAGGTGCAGAGGCCAGGGGTTTGGGTTCAATCCCGAGGCCTGCCATGCTGGCCCTGCCTTCGGGGTACACTGAGAGGGCAGTTGAGACTGGGGCGTGGTGATGCATGTTTGTAATCTCAGCTCTTGGGAGGCTGTAAATGGATGGAGCACTATGAGCCCGATCTAGTAGTGAGAGCCTGAACACCCTGTGGAACCTTCCCTAAAAGACAAAACAAACAAACAGCAGCAACAACAAAAACAACTTCAGAAGTGCATGCTTATTTTTGCCTTGTAGTTGTGTTTCTGCACAGCTCAGTGCAATTTAACTTTATAAATCATACATATCATAGCTGGCTCAGCCTGCCCTGGGGGTGGGGCTGGTGCAGCATGTGGTGCTGGGGATTGAACCAGGTCCCTGCGGCTGCCTAAGCAGGCTCTTCAGACTGCTGAGCCATCTCTCTGGCCCCTCACTGTATAAATGCTTCTTGAGATCAATTTTCCCCAGTATCCAAGCAGAGCAGTCCATGGATGGCCTAGCAGAATGGGTCACAGAAGGAATCTCCTGGGACAGCCAGGAAGCAGAGGCGATGTAGGAGCTAGGATCAGGGATACACTTGCAGATCCAGGGCCTGGTGACCAACTCCTACCCAACCCTGCTGCCTCAGGGTCCCTTTGGCTTCTTAACTCGTCAACAAATGAGTTCACTGGTAGGTGCATCCCAGGACTCCATCACCTTCTGCATAGATGAGAGTTCTGGGGGACACATGAGGTCTAATCTGGAGTATAGGTGGCAGTTGGAGCCCACGTGTGGTGAGGCACCATGCATGTCCGTGGCTAAGGGGAGTGCTGTCTGTGTGAAGCACGGTGAGTGCGGCTGGGTGAGAGTGTAGAATCGGGCCACGCTCATCTGCAGTGAAAGCTGAGTGCTTTGTTACAGGTGGTCTTGGAATCACTGGGCGTTTTTCCATGGGGAAATGAAAATTGTATTGGAAACTTTTTTTTTTTTTTTTTGTCTTTTTTGAGACAGGGTCTCACTATGCAGTTCAGGCTGGCCTTGAGCTCACTTTGGTAGCCCAGGCTGGTCTCGAACTCGCACTGATCCTCAGCCTCCCGAGTGCTGGGCTTACAGGCGTGCGCCACCATGCCCGGCTTTGTATTGGAATCTTAAGGAGACTTCTCTGGAGGCATTACAGAGAAAAGATCATATCAGACAAAATGTTTTATCCCTTGCTAAGTATTTCTTGGTGTTCTTTTCTCTTATGTGTATAATCATTCAATTTTATTCCAAATAATTTCTGTATTATTTTGGTTGTTTTTACTGAATTTAAAAATTAGTGCGTGTGTGCATACAGAATTGTGATGCTCACTTTGGAGAACAGGTACTTGTGTGCGGCACATTGCGATAGCTTCCATGCCAGTATCCCCCCACCCCTGCCCTCTTTCACAAAGTCTGCTGTTTGGGTCCTAGCATCATTTCTTGTCTAGGCTTGCATTACTGTGAAGAAAAAGAGCAGGGTATTAGAGAAAAATCAAGTAGAATAACAGACCTTACCTCGGGCTGGGAGGGCAAAAACGTTGAGGGTTTACTCAGCTCTCTTGTTGATCTGTTGGGCAGTGGGGCCTTGCAAACTGTGAGGGGCTGAGCACAAATACACGGACGGGGCTATGACTGTGGTGTGGCTGAGACTGTGGCAGGATTGAGACTGTGGTGGGGCTGTCACATGGCTAAGACCATGATGGGGTGTGACAGTGGTGGGGCTGAGAACGTGGTGGAGCTGAGACTGTGGCAGAGCTGCACGCGACCCCCGAGCACAGGGCTTGGCAGGGCTGCTTGGCTCCCCTTCCTTTGGCCCAGTATCCCAAATTTAGCAGGTAAATTGCACCTAGATGACTGTGGTGCCAGCTGGTGCAGGATCTTCCTTGAGGTTCACAGAACCCAGGCTACCTGGTGACCCTCACGTAGGTCAGAGTTCGTCATGCTCCTTGTTAGCATTCAGCAATGTGCAGCGGCATATGCAATGCATGCCACTTGCTGTGGCTTTTAATTTGCAGAAAATAATGTTTGTAACTAGACCCAGGAAGTCAAGGTCAGTTGAGAACTCCAGTCAGAGGGACAGGAAAAAAGGGACCCTGTCTACAGGACCCTGCCCAGCACGTGGCCTTCCCCACTGCACCCTGAACCTCCTCTTCGTCTGTATAAAAGCCCTTCACACCTGAGTTCCCTCATGGGTTGTGAGCTGCTACAGCCCATCTTCTCAAGATGCTGGCCCTTGGATAAAACTGATGTTCCTTGTACCACCTCCCACTGCCCAAGCACCTCACGCAGAGGTGCGTGTGGCCTTCATGCTGTCAGCAGTTGGACTTGGGGCTCAGAACAAGGACAGAGAAGAACAGTAAATCCAGCTTTAGCTGTTTACTTTGAGACTCAGTCTTACACATCTGGAGCTCAGAAGATGGATCAAAGCCAGTCAGCTTCAAAGCAGCATTTTCTGATATCTAAGAAAATCAAGGTGGCTGCCTTTTAAGGACAGAATATAGCTAATAGTTTGCTATGTGGTGAAAGATATAGTAACAAAATGCTAGAAAAATGTTTGTCTTGAATTGTTCTATTTGCTTTGTAACTTTGAAGGTCAGAATTGTAATCTTCATTTTGCAGCTGAGGCAAAGTTAGATATTCTACTCCAAATTTCTTTCCGTCAAGGGCTTTGAGACCCTCACCCTAAGGATCACGCCATTTCTATGACAGTGTGGCAGACTTCCACGTGGCTTTCCTGGCTGTGTAGGCTTATTGGGCCCCTGAGGTGCTTTGCATGCTGCCCGAGGTCAGTCAGTGCACGCATTCTATGACTATAGGCAGAGGCTTGTGGGTGAGGCCCATAGAGGTAGCGGCACTAGTGCTTGGAGCACAGGCCAGGCATGCTTTCCTTTGGGCCCATCTGGATTTGAGTGTTTATGGGGGAGGCAGACATTCCATGGCATCTCAAGGCCTTGCCGCTTCCTGTTCACTGCCCGCCTCTTCACGTCCGCTGCTCAGAATAAGCATGAGTTTGTAACCTTGGCTCCCCCATCATACCTAATAGCAGGTGTTTCAAGGTCGGTGAATTAAATTAAGAAGTGGAATTTTTTTTTTTTTTTGTCCTGTAGGAAAGGCAACCATGAACTTATTAACTAGATGCCAAAATTAGAACATTTCTTTTTATCAGAATTAGTTGAAAGACACTTCTTAATTTCACTCCTACTCTGTGGGCACTGTGGTGTCAGCTTTTGGGGCCTCTGTTTGACCTTAAGGGTTACCCTCATAATTTCTGGTCTCATCCATTCAGTCCCAGCTTTCCCCTGTCAATGTTCCTGTGAAGCTGAAGTAAGGAATGTGGTTTTAATATGAACTACGCATGGAAATTATTTATTAGGAAAGTATGCCTAAAATTAGTACTCTCTGCTGATATTTTCCCGAAGTCAAGAATTAAAGAAGTTTTTGGCTGTATTTGGGAGCAGATCACAAATCTACTGACAAGAAATAGAAATAAAGTTGGGTGGAAGTGCTTACTCAGGTGCCAAGGTCGGATCCTGTCCGTGGCCAGCCCACCAAGTGGGACAGCAAGGCCCGTGCGTGGTGAAGCAAGCCTGTGGCCACTGTGTACATGCTGGCTTTCTCAAAAATAATCACCACACCACTTCTTATTTATCTGCATGTCATGGCCACACGTCCATCCCTCCTTTTGACAGCTGGGCATGATAGCATTTCCGGTATCTACAGTTGGGCTCCTGCTTGGTTTAAGTGATGTTCTCTGGCCTCTGAAGAACATTAGAGAACACGTGATATATATCTGACAAACAAGCCGCAGAATCTTAACTGAGGCCTCTTAAGTGAGACAACTGTAAGGATAGCAATGCTGATTGATCTTTGATGAGCTATTAAAATTCAACTTATCTCTTCTAGTGGTCAGTGTATACTGGGAGGAAATATTTTCTGACTAATGGATATCTGAATATTCTTGTTGGATTGAATGATAAAACATACATGCAAATGGAAGGGAGAGATAAAGCCTATTAACTGGGCCTTGCCAAAGTGGCTCATTGTTTTTTCTATTTATTCTTTTCACTTTGTAAGTCACATGGAAAGTACTTTTAGAAAATTTCACTTTTCAGATATTAATTCTCAGCAATTAGTAAACAGACACATTGTGTTTGGTTCAGGTAGAAAGAAATGATGTAGTATGTTTCTTTTTTTTTTAATGTAGTTGGTACAGGGTCTCACTACACAGCTTGGACACATAGTGGTCCTCCTGTTTTCAGCCTCCCCAGTGCTGGGATTATAGGCATGTGCCACCATGCCCAGACTCAGTGGTCAGCTCAGTGCACCCGTGGAGAGGACTGATGAGGCATGTGGTGCCGGGGATCAAACCCTGGTCCCTGCGCTTGCCTCAGCAAGCACTTAGTCTGCGGAGGTATCTCGCAAGACCAATGCAGTATATTTCTAAGATTTTACACATACATTTTCTTGGCTGAGAGTGTTCTGCATTAGATTTACATAAAATTGTTTTTAAAAGTGATTTCTTTGAAATTCTTAATATTCACCTTGTTCTATCTCAACCCTCAAGGCATGTGTTACTGGCCCAGAATACATACCTTTGAGGATAGCTTATGGCTGTTATAGAATTTCTTAGTTTTCTGTTTGAAGTTGAAGTATTCTTTTATTTTCCTTTTTATTGAATTTGTCTTATTAATATGAAACAGAAAAGACAGAAATGCCGTAACAGCCTATGTGTGCTGCATCCTGATATCTTGATCATAAAATCTTGCATTAACCTGCAGGTCTTTCCTCCAGACTTTCTTTGCAGCCTGAGCTCGTTTCATTGCTCAGTGAAGCCTCGCCGTTCCTGGCCTAGTCTGTGCTGGAGGCAGACATTCTGCTCTGCAGCACTTCAACCGTTTCACTCTCTGCTGCAGCAGTGATCAACAGGCATGTGAACTAAGGTTCCCTAGGGCAGGAGAAAATGTATATCCACGTGTGCAAAAGAAAATACATGCACGGCGCAATGAAAGCATATACGCACACAGTAAAACGCGCGCGAGACATACTTCTGTCTCTGTGTCATCTGTATCTGCAGCTCTCTTTCTAAGTACATAAAATTGCAAGGGGTCTCATAAGATGGGCTTGCAGGGTTGGAGGGAGGAGAGGTGCGTCCACAGGGACCATCTGTGTGTGGGAAAGAGAGCCCAGCGAGAAGCGGGGAGCCACAACACGAGAAGGTTAAGAGCACGGCGCCACTCGGACGCAAGGCCTGACACTCCCTGGAGACCCACTGTGCAGTCCACAGGTGATGAAGGCTGGGAGGCTGTGGCCGTTCATGCAGAACGGGGCTTTGCCAGTACCCCTGAGCCTGGTCTCAGTCCCTCCAGCTGCAAGCCAGGGGACGGTGCCCCAGCAGGCAGGAGAGCCTCCCACTCTTTGCTTCTGGCCCATACGAACTACCTCCAGAAGTGCCCCCGACGCCCCCAGATCTGCTTGTCTAATACTGGGTGCTTTGGACCCAGTGGGCTGACAGCCGTGACCCATGGTCACAGCAGGCCAAGGCCGTGCTGCTTTATCTTGGAGTTGACCAACTCACGGGCACACACCATTGGTAGTCTCCAGGCTTACAAACGTTTTCATTTTCTTTGATTATATGTAAGCTTTTTATTATCAAAGTATGACATACATTCAGAAAATGGCACAGCTCAGTAAGGTATGGTTCAGGGAATTTTCGCCAACTGAATTCCTGTAACCAGCACGCTAGACAAGAAATAGAAATAGAAATGATCAAAACCCAAAAGATTTCTTTTCCCTTTTTGTTCTGTATCCCTCAAGTATAACCGCTGCTCTAATTTTTTTCTTTTTTATATTTTAGGGAAAGGTCTATGGGGTATTCAGGGTCGCACTACTAGATTAGACTTATGGTGATCTACTATTTACAGCTTCTCAAGAGCTGGGATTATAGGCGCGCACCACCACGCCCAGCCTCAATTCCATCTCAGTGCTCCTCAGGGGTGGGCCTGGCACGGTAGCACTACTCTGAATTTCTAACCCAATATCTTAATATTGCCAGAGTCTGAACTTTATCCAAATGCAGTCAGACAGTACCCATCTCTGTCTGGCTTTTTCCTGTCTGTGCATCACATTGTTGCATGTAGTTATATCTTGTTCATTCTTATTTTGGGGCAACTGTTTCCAGCTTGGAGCTGTTATGGACAGGGCTACTGGGAACATGTTTTTTTTTTTTTTTTTTGCTTGTATTTTTCTGAAATAATAACCTTAAATGTGAATATAGGATAGCTAAATTTTACCCTTTAGGTTTCTGTGGCATTGACATATATAAATTTGTCCAAACTCTCTCAATTTCTTAATTATATTTTGTTTCCATCCCCTAAATTTCATTTTTATTTCATCAAAAATATACTAAATTCCCAATGTCAGCTATATGGTAGTAGGCAATTGGACACAAAATATGTACTTGCAGTGCTTACATCCAAGGAATTGGTAATATTGCAACATATTAATATATATAATGTTTTCCTTCCAATCTATTTTTTCTTTTTTTAATTATTTTTAATAAGAAATAACAATATGATAGTTTCAAAACACGTGAGTAGCACATTTGCAATAATTGATACATTGCATAGTCTTGGCTTCATAATAGTTATACAGAGCACAGGGTGTAGACATGAAGAATTTTCTAATCGATATTGGTAAGGAAAGAGAAAAAAAAAAGAAAAAAATTTCTTCTCTTTGAGCTGAGAGGAAGTAGCTGTATACACAGTCCACTGCTCCTTATTTGCATTGGGTTACCAGTGAAACTGGCAATGTTGGAGGTTGTTGATTTAAGCCTCCTACAGGTCATCATACCAATCTAGCTCTGTGTTTTATGCCTCATAATTAAGCTTTTCTGCTGGGTGATCAAAGGCAAGGTAAACCAAGACCTGTATAACAAAGCATTCATCTTTTGTATCTTCCAAGGTCAAATCCCCTCAGGATTGACTTTGGAACCATGTACAGTGCTTTGCAGAACTGTTGTCAGTGTCAGCCCTTGGGATGAATCACGGCCATTGCTTGACCATTTTGCTTTTTGTGAAAGCCTGAGAAAATATTTTTTCTCTAGGTGACTCTCCTTAGACACACTATACTTCATTCATCCCTTTCCTCTGAGGTCCCATAATCTCCTTGACCAGAAAATTTGGGACACCACTGAGTTATGGGATGTTATAGCACAGGTTCTCTTTAGTCCTGAGTCCTTACTGACGTTGAAAGGCTAGGGCCAAAATGTTGGCTGTCTTTGTAGCCCTTCTTTTTCTCCAATTTTTGGTCTGTTAACTTACATTCTCAACCCTCCAGCAGAGAAGCTTTGTGATACTATTACTCTATAACATAGATAATTGACCACTATGTTCTGAATATCTTCACTATCTTTCTGAATATCAAACAGCTTAGACTTAGCTTGAAATTGGTATTTTCTGTCAATCATTAATATACTAATAAATCTCTAGAGAATGTGATAAAAGCAGTTACACATTTTATGTAGACCTTTAGAAATCCAAGGATGTACAAAATTATAGCCTGTCAAGCCTATGACATTTTGCCTAGTCTCTTACTCACCATCAACACCCTTTTTTTTGGTCAGTCAACCATTAACTTTAGAGAGAGTATAGCAGCAACTGAGTTTGCATTAGAAGCACTACACCTCTAAAAAACCAGAATGACAGGCATCCCAAGCATATTTTTAGCATTGCTCATCAGTATTATCAGTATGAAAAATCTTTTAAAGGTTCTTAGGACCAATATCTGATTCATCCTGTGTACATAAATACATGATTTTATTCCTGCTATGCCTCCTCTCTTTTCTGTTTCCAGTCACTTCATTGTTTAATCCTTAAGTCTTTGATTGCCATTCAGCTATGTTATGCCCTTACATTTTTATTTCTTCTTTGGAGTTCTTACACTAGGGAGACTATATGATATTTACACATGTCTGTCTGGTTTATTTCACTTATGAGTATATGTTCAATGTACATCCATTTACATATGAAGCTTGCCAGTTTTTTTAAAAAATTATTACTTTTAATAAGAGATAACAATATGAGAGTTTCCAAACATGTTAGTAGCACATTCACAATAATTGAGACACTGCATATTGTTGTCCTCACAAATGTTATACAGAGCACGGGGTGCAGACATGACAAATTTTCTAATCGATATTGGTTCCGAAAAAAAAAAGAAAAAAAAAGAAGAAGAAAGAGAAGAAAAAGGTTTTCTTCTCTTTGAACTAGGAGGAAGTAGTTGTATACATAGTCCAATGTTTCATAATTGCAGTGGATTACCGGTGGAACTGACAATGTGCAAGGCTGTTGATTTAAGCCTCTTACAACTCATGTACAAATCTAGCTCTGCATTTTATGCCTCGTAATTAAGCTTTTCTGCTGGGTGATCAAGTGGAAGCTAAAGCAAGACCTGTCCAACAAAACTTTCATCATTTGTACTTTCCAAGGTCAAATATCCTCAGGATTAACTTTGGAACCAGATGCAGTGCTGTGTAGAACTGTTGTCAGTGTCAGCCTTCGGGATGAGTCATGGCCATTGCTTGACCAGTTTGCTTTCTGTGAAAGCCTGAGAGAATGTTTTCTCCCCAAGTGACTCTCCCTAGGCACACTATACTTCACTTATCCCTTTCCTCTGAGGTCCCATAATCTCCTTGACCAGAAAATTTGGGAAACCCTTAAGTTATAGGATGTTACAGCACAGGTTTACTTATGTCCTGAGTCCTCACTGACTTTGAGGGGCTGGAGCCAAAATGATGGCTATTCTCACAGCCCTTCTTTTTCTCCAATTTTTGGTCTGTTAACTTACATTCTCAACCCTCCAGCAGAAAAGCTTCATGATACAATTACTTTATAACATAGGTAATTGAGCTCAACCTCACTGCCTTTCTAAATATCATACATCTTATACTTGGCTTGACATTGGTATTTTCCTTTAATCATTGATATTCTAATAAAATACTACAGATTGTGATAAAAGCAGTTACACATTTTTACACAGACATTTAGAAATCTAAGGATGTACAAAATTGTAGCCTGTCAAGCCTATGGTATTTTCCTAGTCCCTTATTCTCAATTAACAACTTTTTAATCTTTTTGTTAACCAATCATTTATTTGAGAGAGAGTATAGTAGTAACTGAGTTTACAATAGAAGGAGCACACATCTGAAAGTCCTGAATAACACCCATTCCAAGGGTAGTTTTAGTGTTGCTTCAAATATCTTTGATT
This sequence comes from Myocastor coypus, assembly GCA_004027025.1. NCBI lineage: Eukaryota > Metazoa > Chordata > Mammalia > Rodentia > Myocastoridae > Myocastor > Myocastor coypus. Next base: position 16,382 of record PVJA010021881.1, read on the forward strand.
TCCATTCAGTTCTGTTATGCCTTTCCATTTTTATTTCTTCTTCAGATTTCTTATACTAGGGAGATGATATGATATTTACAAAAGTAGGTCTGGTTTATTTCACTAATGAGTATATGTTCAACATACATCCATTTATATATGAAGTCTTCCACTTTATCTTATCCACTTTATTCTTTATAGCTGAGTAATATTCCATTGTATAAAAATACCACGTTTTTTTCCAACCATTTTTCAAATGATGGGCATTTTGGTTGTTTCCAAGGTTTGCCTATTACAAATTGGGCAAATATAGGTGCATATAAACATAGGTGCATATAAACATAAGTGCACAGATATCGCTATGGTATAATGTCTTTAGTTCTTCTGGGAAAATTGCCAGTAGGGGGATAGCTGGATTGAACGGTATTTCCAGTTCTAGTTTTTCAAGGATCCCCCATACTACTTTCCATAATGCACCAATCTGCATTCCCACCAGCAAAGGAGAAGGGTTCCTTTTTCCCCAGAGCCTCTTCAACATTTGTTGCTGGTTGATTTCTTTATGATAGCCACTCTTTCTGGGGTGAGATGGTATCTAAGTGTTGTTTTTATTTGCATTTCACGAATGGCTCGCAATGTGGAATATTTCTTCATGTATTTGTAGGCTTGCTGCATTTCTTGCATTTCTTTCTCTGAGAAGTGTGTGTTCATCTCAGATGCCTATTTCTGGATTGGGTGTTTGAATTTTGTCATCTTAATGGTGTTTAGTTCTTTGTAGATTCTAGATAGAAGACCTTTGTCTGAATACTTGTGAGTTAAAATCTTCAAAATTTTTGGGTTGTCTTTTCACTCTGTTGGTAGCTTCCTTTGACATGCAGAAACTTCTTAGCCTGAGGAAGTCCCATTTGTTGATGCTTTCAAGTGTTAAACGTGCAATTTGATTTCTGTCCATGAATTTTTTTGCCTACTCCAATGTCTTCAAGATTTCTTCCCACTTTCTCTTCCAGGAGATTTAATGTTTCTCCTGTAATATTTAGATCTTTAATCCATTTTGACTTAAGTTTAGTGCATGGTGACAGACTAGGGTCAAGTTTTAGTTTTTGGCATGTAGAGAGCCAGTTTTTCCAGTACCGTTTGTTAAAGAGGCTATCTTTCTTCCAGTAAACGTGTTTGGCCCGTTTATCAAAAATGAGGTGGCTGAGTGTGTTTGTATTTGTTTCTGCATCTTCTAATCTATTCCATTGATCCTAAGGTCTATTCTTTTGCCAATATCATGCTGATTTTTATTACGGCAGCTTTGTAGTATAACTTTAGGTCAGGAATTGTAATGCCTCCTCCTATACTTTTGTTGCCTAGAATTGTCTTTGCAATTCTGGGTCTTTTTTGGTTCCAAATAAATTTTAGGAATGATTTCTGCAAGTCTGTGAGGTATGTTGGCGGCATTTGGAGGGGAATTGCATTAAACTTGTATAACAATTTAGGGAATATGGCCATCTTAACAATGTTGGTTCTTCCTATCCAGGAGGAGGGAATATCCTTCCATTTTCTGAAATCCTCTAGGATCTCTTTTTTCAGAGTAATGTAGTTTTCATTGAAAAGGTCTTTTAATTCTTTAGCTAGGTTAATCCCTAAGTATTTTATTTTCTTAGGTGCTATCATAAAAGGTACTGCTTCTCTAATTTCTCTCTCAGAGTGTTTGTTATCTGTGTAGAGGAATGCCACTGACTTTTGTGTGCTGACTTTGTAACCTGCTATGCTACTGAATTTGTGTATTAATTCTAGTTACTTCTTAGTGAAGTTCTTTGGGTCTTCCAAGTAGATTATCATATCATCTGCAAATAGTGATAGTTTTACTTCTTCTTTACCTATTTTTATTCCTTTTATTTCTCTTTCTTGTCTAATGGCTGTAGCTAACGATTCCAGAACTATTCCAGGAGTGGTGATAGAGGACATCCTTATCTTGTGCCAGATTAGAGACTAAAAGACTTCAATTTTCCCTATTTATAATTATGCTAGCTGTTGGTTTATTGTAGATGGCTTTTATCAGGTTGAGGTAGAGGCCCTCTATTCCAATTTTCTGTAGGACTTTGAACATGAATGAGTGTTGGACTTTGTCAAAGGCCTTTTCGGCATTAACTGAGACAATCATGTGATTTTTTGGCTTTGGCTCTGTTGACATAGTGTATTACATTTATAGATTTGCATATATTGAACCATCCTTGCATCCCTGGGATGAATTCTACCTGGTCATGGTGTATAATCTTCTTGATGATGAGTTGTATTCTATTGGCGAAGATTTTATTGAGAATTTTTGCATCTATGTTCATGAGAGAAATTGGCCTGTAGTTTTCTTTTGTAGCTGCATCTCTCTCTCTGTTTTTGGTATCAGTGTAATACTTGCCTCTAGGAATGACTTTGGAAGGATTGCTTCCTTTTCAATTTCACTGAAGAGTTTGAGGAGTGTTGGGATTAAGTCTTGTATAAATTACTTGGAGAATTCAGTAGCGAATCCATCAGATACTGGACTTTTCTTTGTCGCTAGGCTTTTTATTACATTTCATATTTGATTGGCTGTTGTTGGGTTATTGAGAGTTATTATATCTTCTTGATTGAGTTTGCATAATTTGTACTTTTCTAGGAATCTGTCCATTTCATCTGTGTCTTCAATTTTGTTATCTTCAATAAAGATTCTGAAAGTAGTTATTTATGATCCTCTGAATGTCTGCTGTGTCTGTAGTAATTTCACCATTTTCATTCCTCATTAGTAGAATTTGATTCTTTTCTTTCCTCTTTTTGATGAGGTTAGCTAGGGGCTTATCAATTTTATTTAATCTTTCACAGAACCAGCTTTTGGATTCATTAATTCTTTGTATTGTTTTCCTTGTCTCACTTGAATTAATTTCTGTTCTAATCTTTATAATTTCCTCCTGTGTTTAGGGTTTGGATTTCGTTTTCTCTTCTATTTTTAGTGGACTGAGGTGCTCCAGGAGAGTATTTATTTGTTCCCATTCTATTTTCTCAATGTGTGAGTTCAGAGCTATAAATTTCCCTCTAAGAACTGCTTTCATTGCATTCCATAAATTCCTGTAGGTTGTGTTTGGATTTTCAGTAAAGTCAAAATATTGTTTAATTTCTTGTTCAAGTTCATCTATAATCCACTGGTTGTTGAGAAGAGTGTTGTTTAATTTCCATGTATTTCTGGGGTTCTTGTGGTTTCTGTTGTCATTTCTTTCCAATTTCATTGCACTGTGATCAGATAATATGCATGGGATACTTTCTGTTTTCCTGCATATACTTAAGCATGACCTATGGACTAATATGTGGTCTATTTTAGAAAATGTCGCATGTGCAGCTGAAAAAAATGTGTATTCAGAAGTGGCTGGATGGAACACTCTATGTATGTCCACTAATTCCAGTTGTTTCAAGTTCTGGTTCAGCTCTGCTAATTCTTTGCTAAGCTTTTGTCTGTTTGACCTATCTTTCAGATAAGTGGGTGTTGTGATCTCCTCTTATGATTGTGGTATTGGATACGAGATTTTTCATGTCCATTAAAGTTTGCCTTATATAACTTGCTGCTCCTGTGTTGGGTGCATACATATTTATGAGTGTCATTTCCTCATGTTGAAGTTTTCCCCTAACCAATATATAGTGGCCTTCTTTATTTCGTTTGATCAGTCTTGGTTTGAAGTTTAGACTGTCTGCAAACAGGATTGCTACCCTTTTGAGGTGCTGGTACATGTAATATTGTTTTCCATACTTCCGCATTTAGCCTATGAGTTTGTTTATGAGTTAAGTGTGCTTCTTGTATATCGCATATTGTTGGATTTTGCATCCTTATCCACTCTGCCAATCTATTTATTTTAATTGGAGAATTGAGTCCATTTACATTGAAGGTTATAATTGAAATGTATTAACTTGTAATTGACATGAATTTTACTTAGTATTGTTTACCCCTTTATCTCCTGTGTTTACTTGAGTAACCTATTTGGTGGGATCTTTCTGTTCTCATTTCTTGAGATTGTGTTGTATTGGTCCTTCTCTAAAATATTTTTCAGTATACTGTGTAGAGTTGGCTTTGACATCATGAAATTCTTTAGTTGTTCCTTGTCATGGAAGTATTTCAGTTCTCTCTCATACCTGAAAAAGAGTTTTACTAGGTATAGCAATCTGGGCTGAAATTTGTTTTCATGGAGGACTTGAAGCACTCTGCTCCATGCTCTTCTTGACTTCATGGTTTGTGAAGAGAAATCTCCTGTTATTCGGATAGGTTTTTCTTTAAATGTGATCTGTTTTTTCCCTCTAGCAGGTTTTAGTGTGTTATTCTTCTGCTGAATTTCTGGAATCTTGATTATTATATGTTTGGGTGTGTTTTTAGTTGGGTTTATGTTATTTGTTATTTTGTATGCTTCAGTTATCTGAATGTCCGTTTGTGTTCTCATATTTGGGAAGTTCTCTGCTATTACTTCTGCCTATATTCTTTTCATATCATTGTGTTGAGTCCTTCCTTCTCGTTAATTCTTATTAATCTCGCATTGTTCATTACATTAATCTCACATTGTTCATTACATTAATCTCACATTGCATCATCGTGCAGATGTTGAATTATTTTTTCCTGTATCCTAGTTGTTTTTATTTTATTTATTTATTTATTTTTTTGCAGAACCAGGGATCAAACTCAGGACCTTGCATTTGCCAGGCAGGCACTTGTGCCTCTGAGCTATCTCCCTGGCTCCTATCCTAGTTGTTTTTAAGAGATCCTTTCTTACCTTTTCACTAGCTTTGACTGTGTCTTCAAGATCTGAGACTCTTTCTGCTCTGGTTTCCTCTATACATTTCTGCAGTTGTTTTTCCTCTTCAGAGTCTATTAATTCATGCATTTGTTTTTTTACTTTAGATGTAATCTCTGATCTGAGTTGCTATATACATTTCTGCACTTGCCTGTCTACATCAGATGCTAGCACTTCAGAGATTTTGTCTGCATGATTCTTCTTTTCTTCCATGTTAGTGTCTCCTGTATTTGTTTTTGGTGGACTCAGGACCTGAGCTTGGATCTTGCTCCTTGTCTTTATCACTTTTTAGCAATGATCTCTGCACTTTGATGAACTTATACAGTTAACACCTATGGAAATTTGGGTCAAGATCCACCAAGTTTGTTTCCCCCAGATCTGCCTTGATGTGAGTCAGAGCTTAGGCAGCTGGCTGACACAAAGCCCCCTGGGTCAGGCGGGTGGTCAGCAGTGTGTGAACGGTTGGTGGTTGTACGGGGCTAGTGGGTGGAGTCAGGGTATGGGCAGTTGTCAAGTCGGGGGGATGAACGCCAGCTCAAAGAGTTCTTACCTGGCTGTTGTGGGGACTGCCCAGGAAGTTGAATGGAATAGGTCGGGCTATTGGTGAGTCAGGGGACTCACGCGGGCTCAGGCTGCTGCAAGACCTGGTTGGGATGGTGAGCTCAGTCTGAGGTCCACGCTGCTGGATCAAGGGCAGGCAGTTCTAAGGTGGAGCCGCCATGCTGCTGGATGAAGATGGCGCACAAGCAGGTCCCAGGGGCAGACACTGCACTGCTGGATGAAGATGGCACATGAGCCAATCTAAAGGGCCACTTTTTAAATATGTTGTTTCTAAAGTTCATTCATGATTTCCAGACTTTTAAATCATATTTTCTCCAGTAGCTATTTTCTTTTCTACTTTGTCTTTTTGAGTCAGGGTCTCGCTGTGCAGTTCAGGCTGCCTGGAGCTCACTTTGTAGCCCAGGCCAGTCTGCGGCTTGCAATGATCCTCCTGCCTCAGGCTTCCAAGTTCTGGGACTACAGGGATGTGCCACCATGTCCAGCCTCAAATTTTCTATTCTAAAATGAACAGACTCATATTGCCACACTTCCCAGGTACAGAAATAAATTGCTTCCTATCTTTATAAATTGTTTTCTTACAATGATTATAATTGTCTATGCAAGGGTTCTCAATCTGTGGGTCATGATCCCGGCGGGGGTCAAATGACCAAACCACAGGGGTTGCCTAAAGCTATTCCGAATCATAACTGTAGCCACCAAAATTATTTTTTGGTTTGGGATCACCGCAATATGAGGAACTATATTGTGAGGTCACAGCATTAGAAAGGCTGAGAATCGCTGATCTACAGTAATTTGGGTTCTAAACTAACGTGTGTGTGTGTTACTTTTTAACAAGTTTCACACCAAGATTAAAATTGAGTATTTTCTGATATTCCTTTTGTTAATTTAAATATATGCTTTACTTGGGCTTTGGAACTAGTATAGTGGTTTAATATCCTTAAGGAATAATTTATCAGATCCAAATTCCTTCGTTATTTTTTTATTTTTTAAATTTATTTTTAAAAATTTAACAGTGGTTATATTACACATTTTCATCATTGGATCAATTTAGATTAATAGATATCGGTGTATAAAATTGATCAAACAAACATCAACACTTTCCATAAATATCAATTAAAAATTTATTTTTAACAGCTGACACACTGCACATTGTCCTCACAATTGTTATAGAGAGCACAATGTGGGGCGTGACCCACCTTCCTCTTGATGTTGCTAAGGAAAGAAAAGGAAAAAAAAAAAAAAAAGAAGAAGAAAGAATTCTTCCCTTTGAATTAAGAGGAAGCAGATGCTTACACAGTCCAATGTTCCACAATTGCAGTGGGCCACCAGTGAAACTTGCAATGTTGGAGGCTATTGATCCTTCGTTATTATAATATTCGTACTGGATGAAAGTCCCACAACTGTCACACATGGCATTCCTTGTCAGTTGGGAGCTGGTGACTCACATCTCTATATTTTTAGATCCTCCTCTGCATCCTAGGTCTTACATAGTGTATTCTTATTTAGATCTTGTGCCTGCTTCTCACCTTTGGTAGATTACGAAGTCTACTTTGCCTTTCTCTTCCCGACCTCATGTTGGTGAACACAGCCATGAGTGTACACTTACTGAAGCCATGCTTAAGCACTTCTGTGTGTGCCGTCTTGCTCCCTCCCATGAACTGTCTGGAAGAGCGTCTTATTTCCTAACTGCTCCTGGTCCGATAGCCAGGTTCCCTTGGCTGCAGTGCCACCCTCTTCAATCTCTTGAAACCATTGCCCAATCAGTCTTGGAAAACACACACTTGAGCTCATTGTGTCACAGCTCTTTAGCATGGCCTGTGGGGCGTCACCTGTGCTGCTGTCCAACTCCGCTCATCCACAGGCTGCTCTCTGTGTCTGTGGCATCACCTGACAGATCTCTGTGGTCCAGACCTGTGTGCGCTCCAAGCCTGTTTCCTTTGCTCACTGTTCTGTACTGCTCACAGGGATGACGTCTGTGTACTGTTTGCACTCATTTCCAAGCAATCCTGCCCTTCACACCAACTTGGGTAGAACTGGGGGACCTTGTGCTAAGCAAGTCAAGTGGACATAGGAAATCGAATGTGCTATGTCTCAGTTTGGTGTCATATCTCTGTCCAGCTCACAAAAAGAGAGTCTCAGTGGCTTTCAGTGGTGAGGCATGAGGGAAATGGGGGTGATGCTGCTCAGAAGGCACAGTTGCTGCACAGCGACTGTTAACTATGCTGTAGTGTTGCTTTGAAATTTGGTAATAGGCCGCAAGTGCTCTCCCAGCACATAAGTGCACGTGCTGCCTTTCTGGTGATGGACATATTAATTAATCTGTTTGTGGTAATCATTATACATTATGTATAATATCAAATTATCATATTGTATATGCAATTTTCATTCATCATTTTTACTTCAAAAATGGGAAAGATTCTGTTCTTGTGATAAAATTTCTTTAATCCCTTCAAGTTGAGGAACTTTTCCCCTGAGTTTCGTTTTAGTTCCTGTCTTCTTTACTTTTCTCATCAATGAGACAAAATATCCACTGACTATAGTGAGGAGGAAAGGTTTGTTTTGGCTCACAACTTGCAAAGGTTTTAGTCCATGGCTACCTGGCTCCAGGGCAGGGTGGCACAGCAGAGGGCCATCACCTAGGTGAAATAGTCCATGGTGTGGCAGTCAGAAGGTGGCAGTAGCAGCAGCAGCAGCCCGCCAACCTCTCCCTTTCAGCCCATCCAGGCTACCAGCCTTTGGGCAGTGCCACCCAGAACTATCCCAAGCCAACTGGCGACTAATGTAGTGCCACACACCATCAGTCCCACTACCACACATCCTAGGTCTGTCCAGCTTCCAAAACCCCAGCAGTGAGTGCCAGAGGGCCACCTAGGTGCAGGGGCCACTTAGGTACAAGTTGCGACAGTCTCCCTACACACGTGTGTTCATTGCCTCTCCTTCTGGCCTATGAGTTCTTTATCTTCACATTCCTAAACCTTAACACACTTTCTGAGGTAGAGATGCAACAATATTTTTGAACCTGTGTCTGAATAAATTAACCGATAACTTAGAGCCCTCCATTTTTCATCGTGTGACCTTTAAAATCCATAAATACATTTTATTCTTGTGCCAGGGTTAAAACTCATGTGTTACTTCCCTACCCACTTGCACAGACTTGGAATTCCTTCTTCGTGATTCCATCTGTGAGCTTCCTCATCAGCTAGAAACATTTAACGTCTCCTTAGCTTGGAAATCCATCTGAGTTTGTTCTTCTGGAGCTTTTAAAAAAGATATTAAATAGGTATCAGTTCTGGAGGCTTTGAATTCTGTGTGCTTTTCTTTCTAGACTTTAGTCTGACTTAAAATTTTAGTGTAAACAGAAAACATACAAACCTTTGAGCCCATGGCATCATTAATAAAAGCAGAATGGCAAAGCCACATGATATTTTTGTGTAGGAAAATGGTAGTCTGGTTTAACTTTTAACTGTGCCTGTTTACTAAGTTGAATGTACTATGGGTGACAGCTGTTGAGAAAAATGGTTTTGCTTTTTAATTTCTCTTACCTAAACTCTAGAACTTGCTCATCTTCATCACTTGATTAATTTAATGCCTGGACATATTTGTCACTGCCCTTTATGTTTGACATCTATCACTTAGCACTTTCTTTTTCTCTTACCTATCTTTTTTATTTTTCACAGTAGGGATTGCACTCTGGACCTTGCGCGTGCCAGGCCAGCGCTTGTGCTGCGGAGCTGCATCCCTGTCCTAGTTTTCTTTTTATAATGCTTTTCATTTGGATTTTGCTTCAAGTTGGCATCTCCTCCGAAATACCTTTGCTGGCCCAAGTGAGGGTGATTTTTCTCCTCTCGGCCAATCTCTGAGAAGTTTTCCTTTCCTATCTTCTTCACAGCACTTGTAATGCCACAGCATGGTAATGGAACTGTCTTTAGGAGTTCAACTGCTTGCCGGGGCTTTTCCCTCCCCCAAGAGTGTCGGCTTTGGAGCACAGGTCCTGGGGGCACCGTGTACCTCTGAACACTGGGAGCCCAGTCAGAAGGGGAGTGATGCTAAGTGCTCTGCAGTTGTTGGAAAATGTTGGTGAAGGGAAGGTCCAGAATTAATTAATTAGTATGTATAAAACTAGCTGAGTCATTTAATTTAAGGTGTTTAACTTATTGGCTTTTGTTTTAATAAAAACTGAAATTCAGTTGTCAATATCTATGGAAAAAAGTGATCAGTATCTTTGTAATTCAAGCTCTCTTATTATCGTACTTAGAATGTGGGTGATAAAGTTCTTCAATGAATTACAAAGATACAACTTACAGGTATTAAGATCTCAGATTTTTATTTGATTTAATTAATTTATTTAGTTTTTAAAGATAAAAAAAGCAAAAACAAATAACAAGAGCAAAACCAAATCAAAGCAACATAAAACCATAGAAATGATACAGAATTTCAAGACAAAAATAGAAAATTAACAATGGTTGTTATATTACATAGTGTCATCATTGAATTCCACTTAGCTTTTGCACATCCATACTTTGGGGACCTTTGCTTGTGAGTCATTCTTTCCTAGTGTGGAACTCCAGAATATGAGGAATATAAAATTAATTGATGCCTTCGATTGACTGATAGCTTATGTGTCAGTGTCTGTTTTCATTTATATTGATAGCAAGATGGATCTTTTGTGACCAATTTTTTTTTTTTTTTCTTTTGCAAGATCCATTGTAACAAGCTACTCTCTATTCATCTTCTCAGGACTTGAAATCTCCAAACCAGAGGGATGAGATTGCAGGGGCCCGGGCCACCCTGAAGGAGAGCTCTCCCCTATTGCATTCCCTCTGTTCCGCTTGCTTGGAGCATTCCGATGTTGCCTCCCTCCAAGCCAGCAAGGACACAGTTTGTGAAGAGATCCAGAATGCCCTCAATGCGATTTCAAATGCTTCCCAAGGCATTCTGAGGACACCAGCCCCATCAGAGCCTCAGGCAGCCACCCTGGGAAGTGCCCTGGATGAACTGGAGGTAAGTGGAGGACTGCACAAAATGTGACTGGATCTCTCAGCGGGAACAACAGCAAGGGGAAAAATAGAAATAGGCTTTGAGGTCCACGGGCTAGTATTCAGAGTGTTAACAAAGGAAAAATCCAGTGATCTCTTAAGTCTCTGTGGCCATACTCTGTTCTCCCATGAATTCCTAGGAAAACCTTGCATCATTGACTTCTGATCCCTGTGCACCTCTGCCAAGGAAGCCAATGAATGTGAGGTGGATTTGCTCATTCAGTGGCAGTGACTTTTTAAAAACATAGGTCAATCTGTAGAATGCAGGATTTATTCAACCTACAAATATGTATGATTGGCACTGTTCTATATGCTCACATTATGTTTGGCCACTGCTCTGCACAAAGGCTTACATGTTTTAAAATTTTAATGTTACAAAAAGTAAAATTTCCTAAACAGTATGAGAGTAACAATAGCTAATACACTATGTATGATGATCTTCAAAGTAGCTACTCAGAATATAAGACAGATGAAAATATCCTTACAAGGAAGAAACAAACAGATTACAGCACAATATTTTCTCTTTAATGTATTTTGTGGAGCTAGAAGTATAAATGAAACAATTCAGCATATCTATTAAGTTATTTTTGAAACAATAGAATATATAATTTGTGTAATTATTTGAACTTCTCCATGTTTCTTGTTTATCTATCTCCCATTTTGCTCTCTCTCTCCATATATATATATATATATATATATATATATATATATATATATTTGGTTTCTGATGTGAGAGAAACCATTTGATATTTTATCTTATATGTCTATATTATTTCACTTAACATTACGCTCTTGAGCTGCATCCATTCACCTATAGATCCCTCAAGTTCATTGTTCTCCATGGCAGATGAGTGCCCTCATTGTGTAGAAACACCCCATTTTCCTTCCCTGGCCATCTGTCGATGGACATATGCTGGTCATTATGAGCTGTGTAGCTGTAGACATGGTTATGCATGTAGCCCTGTCATGTGGTGACTTTAATTAGCGGTTGCAAAGGTGCCTCGAAGGCAGATGATGCAATCAATATAATTTCTGTTTTTAGTTTTTTGAGGAATCTCCATACTGATGTCCATTGTGGTTGTATTAGTTTGTACTCTTGTGAACCCTATAGAACTGTTAATTTTTGCCCACACTGACGTGGTCATTTGTTATTATTAAAATTTTCAATGATAAGCATTCTTTCTGGAGTTAAATGGTACCTCACTGTTCTTTTTTAATTAATTTATTTATTTTTATTACTTTTAATAAGAAATTACAATGTGACAGTTTCAAAACGCGTTCTCTGTTCTTTTAATTTGCATTTCTTTAATGGCCAGCGAGGCTGAACATTTTCCATGTATTTATTGGCCACTTGCACATTGCTGAGAAGTATTTGTTTATTTATTTAGAAAAAAGACTGGGCGTGGTGATGTGTACCTGTCATACCAGCACTTGGAAGGCTGAAAACAGGAGGATCACTACAAGTCCGATCTACGTAGTGGGACCCTGGAGATTGTGTACTAAATAAATACATGAAAAGAGGCCTTTACTTGGGCTGCCCATTTTTTGATTGGGTCTTTTATTGGGGAATCAAGTTACTTCAGCCGCTTAGGTATTCTTGATGTGGCCCTCCATCAGGAATCACTGGGGAGCTCCTTCCCATCCTGCCCGCGCCCTCTCTGCTCTGCTTGCTCCCTGGCTAGGAAGAAGCCCTTTCATCTGAGAGGACCCATTTTCCGATCCTCGGTGTTATTCCTCATGCAACCAGGGCTGTATCCAGGAAGTCCTTGCCTGTGCCAATCTTTAGGAGTCTTACCTGTTTAATCTTCCAGCAGATTATGTGTTTTTATTGTTTTAGCTTTTCGGTCTTTGGTCCATTTTGATTTAATTTAGTACGAGGTGAGATGCAGCGGTCCAGACCCGGTCTTCAGCGTGTGGATACCTAAGGCTTGCATCACAGTTTCCTGAAGAGGCTTCTTTTTTCCAGGATATGGTTTTTGCCTTTGTGTCCAACATCAAGTAGATAAGGGTTAGGGGACCCACATGGGTTTAGTGTGGAGAGCAGTGGCACAAGTTTAGGCCAGCTGTGAGTTTCTCTGCAGAGGCCGATGGCATTCCGTGTGAAGTTTTAATACACCTGGACATGGGTTTTAAAATGACGGTGCTGCTGTCACACTGAGTGCTACTGAAGGCCACAAGTGGGAAGCTGCAGAGGCAGGTGGAGGCTCATGGAGGCGCAGGTCTTGTCCTCACGCTGTGCCTGCACCACCTCAGCCCCTCATACATCGGCTGCAACAAGGCGGTGTCAGGGGACAATGAGACTGAGTTTTGTAAGCAAAGTCCATGGACCTTAACACAGTGGCTGCGGTAGCTGTGGCTGGATTTGGGGTATAAGCTGTCTTCTGGATCAACACTGGTAAAGGAGCAGGAGGTGCCCCAGGGGAAGGAAAGAAGTCGGTCTGGAGCCAGGCGGACCGCTCAGGGGCACTGGGCACACGTTCCCTCCCAGTGGCGACCGCAGGGCTTCTGCCCCTTTGTAGTCACTGGCCTGGGCCACCGCAGCCTGGGCAGGGCTCGCTACTGCGGAGGGAAGCCAGCCCACAGCTGGACAGCGGACTCCGCTGGGAAGGAGGACGTGGTCAGCGCAGTCCTTCGTCATCCAGAGGTAATGGTTTTGGCCCTTTGGGGGGGCTTCTCTTGAGACACTGATTGATAAAGTTTCCATCAGCCACGAGGGGAACCCTGCAGGGGAAGGTACCTATAGGAGACCAGAAACCCCTTCTTAGACACGTCAGTACCGAGGTATTTTCGGACTTCCACTAAGATAATGAAGGTCACTGGTCACTGTGGTCACACACGTGCTGTCGTTCCTCTTTGGGACTCAGGGTGAGGTAGGAGCGAAGGATGTGGGTGCTTGCTGCCTTCCTTTCACACGTAAGGGAAGTTACTTAGGTGACTCCGAGTTTTCTCACTCTTGGCATTGGGGTAACAGTGCCGGAACTTAGGGTTATATCGGAGTGTGAGTGAGCAGCACGAGTACAGATACTTAGCGTGGGAGGACATAGTGCTCAGCCTGGCACGAGCGAGGTCCCCCATGAGGGCGTCTTCCAGTGGTCTTAGTTGCTAATACTGTCAAGGCAGGCGACTTCAGAAGCCGATTCCGTCATAATAAGTAAGTCGATAAAATTAAAATTAGTTAACTTTTACTAGTAACTTAAAACGGGTACAAAACCTGGACAATGCCTATATTGTGCCTCATGTTCTTCTACTACATAACTAATACTCTTAAACTTAGAATGCTTTCTCATTAGTTCTGTTTTTAAGGAGGTGTCCTCACTTTGAATTCAACATCTTTATATTCCTAATTATAGAAAGTCATGTAAAAATTCATTAAATTTCCACTTTGTATCATCGATGTGACAATTTTAGGAACTGTTTGTGTAATAAGCCACAAAACCAATGACAACTCGAATGACACCTCCTTGTCTAGTTGTTTGCCTTGTATAACTAAACGAACACTCAATGTCTGCTATCAGATGCATGTCTTGTCTTCTGACAAGTTAAAAAAAAATTGCTTTCTTATATCAGTGATACTAGCTGATATTAGTAGGTGTCACCTAAATGCTAGTTGAATATTCAGCCCCCTGATAAATTAGATAACACATTTTCATTGTTAAGCCCTGTATATTAACTATTCATTTCATTATTCATGTCACTGTAAGATACTTTTTACTGAAAATAAAACTGAGGCGTGAGTTATGCAACTGACTCAAGTCAGACAGTGGTAGAGCACAGGCTGAGTCTGCTGTCCCACGTGGCAGAAGAACTTCTGTGCTTTACTGAGTTCTTGTAGCTGGGACTTAGTATGCAGGGTCAAAATTCAACATGACTCACGTGCTGAATCTTAGTCTATGTAACGGTTGGAGAAATCAGAAGTAGATCTAAAATTAAAAGGATAGACAAAGATTTTTTGGGTAAGACATTGGTGGAGCCATTTAAGTAGAAGTATGGAGGATGGTGTCCCGTGCAGTAAATCTGCTGGCTTAGGTGGGTCGCGGTGTGCAGCTCTTTGCAGTAGCAGTAAGTAGGATCTGCCAGAAGCCGCTCTCCCAGGGGACCTTGCTTATGCCAGGCCCTGTGTCTCATAGCCTTAGGGTTCTAAAAGAAGGCCTGAGGCCTGCAAGCTGCTCCTCCTGCTGAGGTTTCCATCCCTCATTTTAAAGAAAATGAATGTAAGAGGCCGCTGAGGGGGCAATAGCCTCGATAGGGATAGGCTTGGGCACAGGGGCGGGGACAGAGAAAGGCCCCTTGTAAGGCAGAGGCTTAGGAGCAAGGGGAGTGGAGGCCCTGAAGATAGTTCCCTGCAGTGCTAATAGTGTCCTAAGGACCTTTGAGATCCAGTTTGAGTCAGATTTAGGAGGTACAAACTGGTACACAATGCCTGAAGTTTATATATTGTTTATATCCAAGCTACAAATAACTGCTGAGGATGCCTGAACTAGATAAAGCTGAATTTATTGAACATTTAACCTTTTTAAGTGATTTTGTAAATTAAATGGTTGCACTTTTCATTTTTTACAGGAAGCTATATTGGTAAAGGATCTAAAATAACCTTTGCTCTATTTTGTTCCTGCAAATATAAGAGTACGAAATAAATTGATGCAGTAAATACTTTGTTGGGAACAAGTCTCATTAAATGTTTATAGTGTGGAAATGTATAAGATGCTTACTCAACAACCACCATGCAGAAGCTTTTGTTAAATCTTTCATTCTGGCCCATGGCTGGTTGTGGATATGAAACCTGAGATTTATTGGTGAAGAAAATAGAAGTTGAATTAGGACATTGTACAGGCGAAATCAATTGATTTATTGGAAAGGGCAGTGTGAATTATAGGGTGTTTCTTCTGCATTTGAGACTGAATGAGAGCTGAGAAGTGTTGAGAGTAGATTAATAGAATTTTGAAAATGTTCTTAAGCAAGAGACTTTGCCAGTGGAAATTGCTTTGAAAACTCCATGTCCACTAAGGCATATTTTCTCCTGTGTAGAGAGAAAAGGCAGCTATTAGAATGCAAGAACTATCTGCATCCTCATCCTGGTAAGAGGATAATAACAGAGGAAACATGATATTTTCCTGTTCTCCAACAACTGTCATGTGGTTTGCTCCTTTTATTTACACACCCACTTCTGTATCATTACTCAGTGGTCTTTGTTCACCATTGCAATCTCACTCCGTAGAGCAGCAAGCTCCACATAGTGGGTGGTAGGTAAGTACCAGTGAAGGGGAGAAAGGGGCCCAAGCATGTTTTATGGTATTTGTGGTACTGGAGTGAAAGTCAATGTTCCCTTATTCATTTTTTTATTCTCCAGTTAGAAATGTCTGCAAGGGCATAAGGCTCTATTTTATCTAACCCTCGGCTGGGCCATGAATTTTAAGTAAGTGAAGCTACCAGAAAAAAATCTAAACAATAAGTTGCTCAGATATTTTCAATAACAAGGCCACATGAGGAGAAAACAATGTATATTTGTGTAGTTCCTCTGTCAGTAGCTGTCCTCACCTAGTGTAGGTTTTCTTCAGATAAGTTGTTTTTGACTAAAAGTAGTGATTTGGGGGCATGGAGTCCTAACAGTTTTCTGTTTTCACTTAAAGGAGAAAATAAATCCTCTACCAGTCATATTAGCAAAAAATGAATATCACTGATATCTAGGGATCCTTTAATATGATTCAATAAAATGATTTGGTTTCTGGGAACATATGAACTGAAAGAAGAAGTAAAAAGGATGAGTGACTTTTTTACATGCATAGTTAATCTACTAGGGAATTAGAAAGATTCCATGAAGGAAGAACAATCCATACTCTCATGCCAGTGCCAGCGTTGTGCTGAGAAGGCCCAGAAAGCCTTGTCGATTATTGCCCAGCGCTTGAACTTTGAAGATCGTGAGCTCTGTCCTACCAGTTGGAAAGCCACAGAAGAGACCCTGGGAAGAGGAGTCTTGGAAACTTGACCACTTCTTTGCAGAAGTGACAAAGCAGCCCCTACTGCGGAGGACAGAAAAGTTCTCCTGAGGTTGGCTCTGGCAGCTTGGGGTTATGACAAAAGGAACAAAAAATATACCGTGGAGATTTTCTGGTCACAGCCCTGTCCTCATCCGGATTTGGTGTCACAAATCACGGTAGCTGTTTATCCTCTAGAGCCCCAGTAGAGAATCTAATTAAAGGTTTCTTCCTGCCTTGGTGATACTTGCTGGAAGCACTGGAAGAAAAACCATATTCTCCTTTCACAGCCCAGTCTTGAAAAAATTCCCACGTATTTCTAGGGAAGATAAATTCTCCAACCACACAAATAAGTAAACCATCCTAAGCAAGACGTCATGAGAAGAACAAGTTGCCTAACAAAGTCTGCGGCTGTATAGATGTTGAAATTATGAGATACAATCTATAATAAGGGTGTTACATATGGATTATTCCTCTGTTTATTCATTCATAGTATAATGACTGTTGAAGTAACCAAAGACTTTCAAAAATAGAGTAATAGCTAATTTAGTGGTTGGAAAAGAAACAGAACAGAATTAGTGATCTGGAAAAGTTAAAAGAAGTTACCTCGACTTCCTCGCTGAGGACCCCAAAATAAAAATTGCTTAAAACATGGGAGAAACAAAGTGTGGTGTGACAAGTTCTAAGATACTTTAAGGCAGGACCTGAACAAAAAGTAAAAAAAAAAAAAATGCTCTTGAGAATAACCAAGAAATCATGGGAGATATCAATCTACATAGGTAATAAGACCAACAGATTCCAAATAAGACACATAAAAAATTCATATTTACAACAATTACATTAGGTAACTTAAGATACAGAATTAGTATACCTAAAAACACAATATAATTATAATTAGGAAAGGTGGAATCAGAGTGACATATTTCATGATCCCAATATATTTTGGAGGAAAGATAAAGGTTGTGGTTTAATTTAGTTCTTAATTTTGCATAAACATGTTAAAATCTCTAGACTCTACAATGACATCTAGAAAATGCACAGTAACAGGCTGTATAATTTGTAAACTTGGAACAGAAACAAGAAATAAGAAAGCAAGAAGCTCAATCTAAAAGCAGAAAGGAGAAGACAAAAAACACTACAGGAAGGCAGGATAAATAATGGTAGGTGTCTTATGATAATATAAACCCAACATTCTTACAATCAAAATACATGTAAAAGTATGACATATCTAGACTCTACAATAACATCTAGAAAATGCATAGTAATAGGCTATATGATTTGTAAACTTGGAACACAAAGATGAAATAAGAAAGCAAACCCTTCAGTCTCTGACTAAATTCTTCAAACATAGACAATTTAAAGAACAAAATCTAGCAGCGTTCTGTTTATAAAGTTTACGTATCTATCTCTCTGTAGTTCTATATAGCTAAAAATATCTGTATCTATAAAGATATATATATTGATATCAATATATATATGAAGAGAGAGGTTTTCAAACCAAAAGACAAAAGGTATATTCAGTAACTCCCCCCCACCAAAGCTACCATGGCTACGTCAGTATTAATGGCTAATAGTGGTTACCATTCACATTTTAAAATATCAAGTTCTGCAGGAGGTAGTAGCACATTCTTTTCAAGGAAATGAACCAAAACCAACAGGTTACTGAGCTAACAATTTTCAGAAACTAGTGTCTTCATTACATTTCTCTGATTGCTGAGACAAAATACCAGATACTGTGAATTAAGGAAGAGAAGGTTCAGCTCACTGTGTGGAGGTTTCGATCCAGACTCAGCCGGTTCTAAGGCAGGGTGGATTGTTAGAGATGCAGCAGTTCATGACAACAGAAAACAGCAAAACAGTAAGATCACAGGGAGGCGCAGTGGAGGCCAAGCCTCTTTCTCTCCCCTCTACTGTATGCAGGCTTCTGTCCAGGGCAGGCACAGCTCTCACAACCATAATCCCAGCATTGGACCACCAATGAATCACAAACTCTAGAAGTCCACCCCATGACTACATAAGGCTTTGGTTGCACATCTTGACACAAACCATAACATTCTGCCTCTGGCCCCCGTAAGACTCATGTACATCCAGTTATACAAAAGGCATTTTAGTCCATCTCTAAAAGTTGTTGAAGAAACCCCACCGCTGGGAGCTGAGCCTGCGCACCCGCTGCGGGTAAGCCCCTGCGCCCCTCTGCCCCGCCTCTGCGTTCCCGCGACTAACTTCCTGTCCCA